>JAKUCV010003690.1:30538-81619 GCA_028386065.3 Turnera subulata
GTTTCGGACTCACCCCTCGCCTGCGGGGTTTCATCCCGTAGGATGAGTTGTTTGTTGTACAGGCTTGGTGCATTCCCGACAGGCTGCGGCGTTATCCCTTGGACGGGCTTGGATCCATAGGTTGCATTTGTTACGCATACAGTGTTAGTTAGTCTTTAAGTCTTCCGCTGTGCATGTTTTTATTATTGTTGGGCCATTGGGCCAGTTTCATTATTATTGATGTTATCGATGTTGGGCCGTAGGGCCAAATTGTTGTTTAATATTTTGGGCCGTTGGGCCGAGTTTATGTTGTCCACACTGTATGCTTGGGTTTTGTTGGGCTGGGTTGTCACAGTTCCGGCTTGTGTTTACTGTGTACGGTAAATACGGGCCGGGGCGTTTCAGGGCAGGTCAGTCATGGGTCTCGGGCGGGGCATGTGCTGACGTGGTTTCTGCCCAATTTTGGGCTGCTGCCCGTCGCTCAAAACGACGTAGTATCACCATGATACGACGTCGTTTAACGTCCATGTGGCAGATGTGGGTTCCACCATTCTCCCAGTAGCTTTCCACCCGGTTCTTACCTGATTTGAGTAGCTTTCCACCCGATTCTTACCTAGTTTGAGAGGTTTAACCAAACCCAAAATATCATCCCAATAATAAAGTATCCATATTATAAGTGGATTTGTTTTGTATAAAGAAAATCTTTTTTGAGGAATTTGTATAAAGCAATAAGTAACATAAGTTATAATGGGTTTTATATAATTTGTGCTTCCAGCCTGGATTTTTTTTTTCCCGATTCCAGCCTAAATTTAAAACATCAAAATTAATTTTTGTATAATAAATAATAATTTTTAATTCCAAAAAAATAGCAATTTTTTTCCCGATTCCAGCCCCTCACCACTGCGAATCACCACCACCCATCACACTTCGCCACAACCACCATCCAAAACCCAGCACCACCAGCACAACCACCATCCAGAACCCAACACCACCACCACATCCGCCAAACACCCAAGCCCGAGACCACCACCACAACCGCCATCAACCAAAATTGACACCAACAGAAAAGTATTGCTGAGAAGTACAAAGGTTGATGTCTTTGCACCGTCTCAAAGATTGATCTCGTAAACTGTTAAGTCTTCTGGTTCTCCTCCTTCCCCAGTACAAATACAAAGAAAGCGGTGGATTTATTTCTACTGGCTTTATATCGGACAGGCATCCAGTAACAATGGATTTTTGTCCAAATATACAACCACCAGCAATCAATCCAATTTGTACGAAAGTTGCAATTGAATGTTTGCAGACACCATTGTTGATTTCTACAAATCAAATAAAAAGAACTACCATTTTGAAAATACCCAAAATCCCATGGCAGCTCTGCCGCCCAAGGCCATGTTTCAATCCTACCGAGCCCCCAATCCGTACCTTTGCAGCAAGAGCCCTAACAAGAATTGCAACCAAGCTCGCCAGTCTCAGAGGCGGAGGAGGCTACCCACGAGGGGTTGAATCCCCTTGAGCTCCCTCCTCACTGAATACATCGGAGTCGTTCGAGTCGGTTGGGCGGTTTTCAAGGTTAGCGAAGTTCCAAGGTACGGGATGTAGAAGCTGAAGCGGCAGCTTTTAGGGAGCAGGGAAAGAGAGGAGGAAAGATGGGTGGTGGTGGTGGGGGTTAGTTTGAGACGGAGAAAGGAAGGGGAGAAAGTGGTGAGGAGGGAGAGATTTTCAGGTTATGTGAGATCTTTGTTTTGGGTCCATGTTTACCAGTTTTTTTGTGTGTTTAAAAGAATTTTTTTTATTAAATCTGTGTATATAAATGAAAAGCTTAGGATTTTCATGCTATTTTTTTTTCCGTTTTCCCGACTAGTATTTGGTAAACTAGTTTGGTGTTTTATCTTTTTGTTATCTTTTTGGTTGAACCCTGGTTAGATTCTAATATCATTAAATTACTTTCTTGATTGGTTGAACCTTGGTGAGACCCACCTTTGACACGTAGATATGAAATGACGTCGTATCATGCTGAAACGACGTCGTTTTGAGCTACGGGCAACAGCTCAATTTGGGGCAGAAACCACGTCAGCACATGTCCCGCCCGAGACCCATGACTGACCTGCCCGGTAAAACTCAAGGTACATAAATGTCTCGAGAAAAGTTGTAGGTACACGATTGACCCAACGTAAGAAAGTTGGGTACCAACTGTACCAAAAACCCTTCTAAAAAACAAAAAAGAAGATGAATTTATCATTCATTGATAAATAGAAACATAATATAGAAAGAACTATTCCCCAAAGTCGGTTGAACTTGCTCCTAGTGGACAATGTCTCCCAATGAGATTTTTTTTTTACATAAACAAGACTTGAACTCAAGGTCTCTTACAATGTGAACCAAGGACCGAATTTTGGTTTTAACTATCACCTTTGTTGAACTCTTTCTACTACTATTTACCCTTTCGACAAAAAACAAAAACTCTTTCTACTACTAGATTTCAAGGCTAATCAGCGAAAGTTTGGGCATAATAGTGGTCAAACTCCACAAAACAAAACATACAGACATACCATCATACTATATATATGAAAAGATCCATCATACACTAAAAGAAAAGGGCCAAATGCGAGGTTCCAATTACAAAATTCACCACCAATGATAATTGGATATTCTCTTATTTAAAATCATTTTCAGAAAGAGATTGCCGTTGCTGAAGGAAAGAAAGACAGCCTAAAGCAACAATATTATTTATTGTTGGAGTAGAGAGCTCTCCTATGATTTAAAGGCTCCTAGCCTTCTTCCACATTCCAAGCTGTCATGTATGATCTTCTTCAAGTCGCATTTGTACTCGAAACCTATCTTGGTTAATTTTGAAGAATCACATGCAATTCCTTCCTCGGATTCACCGGCAAAACTATACCATCAAAAACCAACATTTGGTATATAAGCTACAAGCAATATACCCCATCTAACGTATAGAATAACATAAATATCGCATTAGAAAAGGATAAACATTCTGTTGACATGTGACAAAATTAATAACAGGCGACAAAGGAAAATATATAGATTGGCAAAGTATGAGGTGAACACTATACATTGATATTCTTACCTCTCATCTATCTTGAGTTCCGGATGATATTCTTTCAGGAGATTGACAAGTTCTCTTATAGTTGGATTGGCAACTACACAGAGGAATCTCCCTTTAATTGATGGCTTTTCCATGCAGAATAGATGTGCTTCACAAACATCCTCAATATGCACAATAGGAACCGAAGCCATAATTTCTTGCAAGAACTTTATAGCCCCGTTATAGAGCGCTAAATTTCCTGTCACGGGTGATATAATAGCTCCGATGCTTCCCGGCAGGTAAGGAAGAATAGTGTCTCCTCCCACTGCCCCTATACTAAGAGTCGCCACTTCTAGTTTACCATTTTCGTTATACTTCAGAGCTTCTTTTTCCACCAATGCCTTTGCTTTAGCATACGCCTTTTCAAATAACAGCAAGATATCAGAAGTAGAAATGAAAAAATAGTAACTTATAATATATATAGCTTGCTTCACTTACAAGCGTCAATTGCATTACAGGGTGATTGGACAAGGAGAGACCAAGAGGGGTCCAACAAGATTCATCAATGCAAGATTTATAGCCAATCCCATCTTCATTCTTCGGAGAAGATGCCGAGGCAGATGCAGTGTAGATGAGGCGCTTAACAGTTCCTGATCTAATGCAAGAATTGGCTATACTTCTCATCACAGCAATGCTTGATTCTACAACGTCCATCTGTATTTGTGGTTAGAAAATAGAGACTTATATAGATGCCTAGAATTGAATTGAATGAGTTGTTTTTTTCTGTAGGACTAACCGCTACACAGGCCGAGAAGATGAAGTTTTGGGTTTGAGACTTTGAGTCTCACCTCAAATATTTTGATTATAAAGAAAATTTTGATAGGTGAAGTGGCTGACCTCGGCGCTTTTGGGGTCATAGGGCATGGGGTGAGCAACGTGGAGCACATAGTCACACCCTTTAATCACAGCATCAAAGTCATTAGGATTGGTTAGATCCGTTTGGAATAGGACTAACTTGGTGTCTGCGTTAGGGAGGGACTTTAGAGGGTCTACTTTGGATTTGTCCTCTGCCATTTTAAAAACAGTATTATTAAAAAAAAACCAATCACATAAACTATGATGAAGGGACTGAGAAAGAGAGACGAAACAGACCCAAGTTTCTTAATGTTGCATGGACAGTGTGGCCTCTTTCCAACAGCAACTTGACGAGTGAGGAACCAATATATCCAGAACCTCCTGTTACACAAACTGTGGAGCCAGTCTTTTCCATTGTGTGTTGCTTGTTAGTGTGTGAATCTTTGGCCCTTTTTTTTTTGGTTGCCCTACCGATTCGGCTTACGCCTAATCCGGTTCGATCCGGATAGCACACCTGGGGTGGTGGGTGAATCTCCCAGCAAGGGTGGCTGCGTACGTGAGGGATCGAACCTATGTGTCCTCACTTAAGCGGAATGAGCCTGCTTACTAACTCATCCAACCCATGTTGGTATCTTTGGCCCTTTTTAAACTGTAAGTTCGAGAGCAATAAGAGTTGGTGAATAGTTTTTCTTGTATTGATATTGTGTCTGTATAGCGGAGTGGTGTTGCAAGTCTTATGTTAAAGTGTAATACGGTGTTCCTAAATACTTTTTGTCATTGCTATAATGCTTATTATTTTATATTTATTATTCTTTTTATTGTATCTTAAATCACCATTTATTAGATTTTACTATTATTACTTTGTTATCGTAAGGAAAATGACAATCACAATTCACAATAAAAAAAGAAGAAATTATTAAGATCATCATTATTGTTCATTTTATGTCTATATATAAAAAAAAGCCTAACTAATGAGGTAATTATTTCTTAAAAAGTGATAAGTATCACTCACAATAAAAGATGACATAATAAAGATAATTTTAATATATTTTTTTAAATAAGTATTGTTTCTGACACTTAATAAATAATATTCTTGATGACTCTTTTTTTTTTATATACTATCACAATGGCAAAAAGTGGCAAGGATTCCACTCTGGGCCAACAGGATCGGCATCAAGGTAGAGGTACGTAGCTTTTTTATTTTCAATCTTGAGAATATATTTTTCTATTTCATTTCCTTTTTTTATTATTAAAGGAACTCCTTTTTATAGAAATAAAATGTATGGAATTCCTAAACTTTATCAAATTTTTTCTAAAAATTTCTTTGATTTCAAAAAATACAAATAGCTTATCATTTTTGGGGAAGATAATCCATTTTCTCTTCCACCAAAGATTTGCCACCACATATCCTGTTGAAGAGCCTCCCCTTAAGCTTTTAGTTGAGGTAGAAAATATTTAATTTTTTTTTATGTTTAAGATTTTGATTAAAATAAAAATAATCTAATTTTTAAAATAAATTATTTTATAAATATTTTGTATTCTTTTCCTTATGCATGTCAGCAGAAGCGGAGGGAGGGGGGCCAACAGGGGCCATGGCCCCTCCTAAAATAATTTTTTCACTGTTCATAGAATTACTGTTCACTGAAAATTAGGGGGAAGTAGATTTAATGTCAAAAAATTTGGAGGGAAAAAAAACATGGCATTATACAGTACACGCATGTGGGGGAAAAGAAATACTAACCTAATTCCAACGAGTGGCCTCTAACTACTCTAATTCCAAATGCTTCTGAAGCTTACACAATACACCACTCTACGTAAGGAAGGAATCATGCTATCAAAAAGGAAGACACACTGTCACTGGTAAATGCTAACTAACCTTGTAATTGGTAAGTTCTTAATTCTTATCTTTGTTGCATAGTCCATAGGCCATAATCCGTTATCCCAAAATTGATATCTTTATCTATAATCTGTAAAAAAGAATTATTTAGATTGCTTGGTTTCCTAAGATATTGCGGTGTTGTTGTCGGTTAAAACTTCAAAGCTTGAATTAAAGTTTAAATGAGAATTTGCCCATTAGTTGTTTGATGTAATGCCACAAAGATCATTATTGACTCTTTTTGCATATATCGTTGATTTCCGATGACCAGGTCTTTGTTTATCAAATTGGGGGACTAGCTCATGTTGCTTGTCTGCTTGAGGGCTCAATTGAAACATAAGAATATCTGCAGATCATTTGTTTATAGTTTTTGTTGGGCCAAGTAAGGTAATTTAGATGTTTATATATTTCCTCTTCCTCTCTAAATAATTTGTTGAATGTTCTTGGAGTATAGTTAGCTGGCTTAATTAGCTTATGTTTATCTGCCCAGCCTAATTGTGTCTTAATTATAACCCATCCTTTTTTATAGACAAAAGATTAGCCAGTTAGCTTGTTTTCTTTTTTCTTTAGAATTGCGATAGTAGTATTACTGGATAGTTAAAGGCTTAAAGTGTACAAGGTTCAGGATAGGAATAGGAATCCCCTCATCCCAAATACAATGACCATGAGATAGGCCAAGTTGTGCAAGCTCGTGAGCCACAATGTTAGCTTGTCGCCTAACATGAGTACATGACCAGGAATTGAAATTATTAAGCAAGGAAAAATATCAAAATGCCAACATTCTCTTATTTGTATCGAAGTGCCAACCAAAAGTGGTAGTATTGCAGGAGAAGAGATAAGAGACTTGTATTTACGAAAAGAGAGAACACACTTGTGTTATAAAACACTTCATTAAACACAAGGGGGAACATACAAGGAAAAATTGAAAATATTAAAATACAATCCTAATCAGCCCGCCTAGGCTTCTTCATATTCAGCTCCCGCTTCAGGCGGTTGTTCTCTCGGGCTAGATCATTGCTCTCGGTGGCCGCTGCAACCCAGCTGTCACGGAGCCTCTTATAGGCCTCCTCCCACCGATCTAGCAGCCGGTCTCGGTTCCAGATCATCTCAACCAGCCGCTCATTTTGTTCCACAAGTTGCCGGCACATTGCTTCCATGGCTTTTCCGTGCTCGGCCTCAATCCTAATATTCTCACACAGGCCATGAATGGTTGTTTCCATGTCGTCAGCCATAACTTGCTATGTGAAATATGCAGAGAATGCTTGGTTATATGTTCCTAGTGTTTATGTGTGGCTAGTGTGGTTATGTGAGTTTTTATGGGAGTGGCTAACGGGTTAATGTCACATCTCTCATTAAGCAATAATTCAATCAGTGGCAAAATTTTCAAAGATTTTGAAAAAGTAAAATCTTGAAGATCGTAAACGGTTTGGAGTTTTGTGAAAAGAAATCAATAATTCAATCTCCGA
Source organism: Turnera subulata (assembly GCA_028386065.3). Lineage (NCBI taxonomy): Eukaryota > Viridiplantae > Streptophyta > Magnoliopsida > Malpighiales > Passifloraceae > Turnera > Turnera subulata. The sequence continues at coordinate 37,764 of JAKUCV010003690.1, forward strand.
GCAAATCCTTGTAGCCGAAAACATACAAAGTGTTAGAGAAATAATTCAATCAGTGGCAAAATTTTCAAAAAGTAAGATCTTGAAGATCGTAAACGGTTTGGAGTTTTGTGAAAAGAATTCAACTTTTCCTATCACCGAAGCAATAATTCATTCTATGGCAAAATTTTTAAAAAGCAAATCCTAGAAGATCGTAAACGGTTTGGCAAAATTTTTATTGCCCGAACAACAAACACATAGCGTGTCGAAGCAATAAATGAGGCAACGGTAAAATTCAAACCGCAGACACTTGAAATTCGAACGTAATAAACACGCTCCTACTAAGGTTATAAAAGACGGTAGGACGAGGGGTAGGTCATCAAAATCGTTTTTAAAGCAGCCTCACGCCCAGACAAAGAATCCTCAAGACTCAAGAAAAACTAAACACCCACATATCCAGAACACAATGCCTGCCCCATCATCAGTTTTCTTTGTCGAAGGTGCCAACCTTGGCAGAAGGAACCGACTGGCCTACAGCATGGTCAATGAACGTGCCGAAGAACTACCGAACGAGCTCGGCAGGATGCCCCGACTGGTCTTCGTCGACGAGCTCTACTCATCGCGGTTCTTTGTCACTCCAATGGAAGAGGTGTTCTTCCTGGAGGATCGCGGCACTCTGAGGACATCCTACTACGGATCGGCAAACTCCGTGATGTTCTTCATCTCCGACAGGCTTCAGGAGTTCAACCTGGAGTCCACTTGCCAGACTGTGGAGCAAGGCGCCTATTACCAGCTCTCGATGACGGCTCAGAGCATACCCAGAATGACGCGCTTACCTCCAACTTGGCCAAAGGTACGGCTGCTGGTGTGGAACTGCAGAGGAGTTGCAAGGCGCGCTCAAGAGTTCTCACGTACGCTGAGGGACTTGAAGAACCAGTACAAACCGAATATGGTTCTTCTGACGGAGACGCAGTGGCAACCTCGGGACGATCACGGTCTCATCCCTCTCCGTTTCCCTCAAGCTAACCGGTTCGAGATTCCTGGCCAGCGCGACAGAGGCGGCATGTGGCTCTCGTGGAGCGACAGAGTCACGGTCAACATCAACAGCGATCCCAACAGCTTCCGTGTCAACGTCGTTCCGAACCGTTAGATGTATTTTCCATTTTAATAAAATATCAAAATCGTTGTAATATTTCCCTTTTTATAAAATATAAAATATCAAGATCAATGTAATGTTTCCCCTTTGTAATATTATTGTTAGTTTTAATAATATTTATATTTCTGCTTAATTATGGTATAAATTTTCACTTATGTAGAATTTGTCTGTTTGCAGATGCAAGGTGGATTTGTAGTGGATAAATATAAATTTACTGTTGGCCCCCCAAATTGTAATCCTGGCTCCGCCCCTGCATGTCAGTTGCATCTAGTCTTTATCAAAAAGGGGAAAAAAAAACTTATGTCCTCTAATTATTTTTTTATTTTTTTAATTTACCATCAGTATAGTTATAATTGAAGGAGGAAGCTATTAAACGTTACGGATGCAGCATTAAAGTTGAGCAGGGAAATAAATTTCTTCCAATCTTTCCAATTCCCATATTCCCATGACGCCACTAACATTGCAGTTCAAGAAAAAGTCTAGTAAAAGTTGAAGAGGGAAGGCACCACGTGTCAAATGCTAAAGCCCTTTCCTCTTCAAGTTTATAGCTTGACCTAACAACTATGGTAAGAATACAATAACAGTAATAAAGATATATCTACACAATAACTAACTACCTTGCCTATTACTAGCAAGTACATATTAAATATATATATATATATATATATTTTTTACATAAGAAGGCTAACAGAGTAGCACAAAGAAGACAGTCTTGTATACTTGGCGCCTATTTTTTGCCATGGGCCCTCAAAGAATTATGTACCTGCAATATGTTGCGTGCAAGCAAGACTGATTCCGAGACCAAAGCCCATCAGCACAAGAAAACGAGTACTGATTAGGGTCTCCAAGACTGATTCCGTCTCCAAGACAGTGTAGCCTCTCTCTAGCAACTTCTTGACAGGCGAGGAACCGATATATATATACATCCACTCCAGAACCTCCTGTTACACAAACTGTGGTGCCAGTGTTCTCCATTGTGTGTTGCTAGTGTGCTAATCTTTGGCCCTGTATATATTATAACTCGATGGAGCACAGTGAAAGTATGAGCACAGGATACTAAATATCAGACAAAAGCGATTGGCAAACCCATAAAGGCCACAGCTATTTGTGATGCATCTAAGCCGACATGTACGATTTGATAGTGACGGGAATTGGCACTATCTATAGAGATCAAAGAGCGTAATCAAAGCTTTAGATGACGATGATGATCTTAAAAGCCAGAAAATTGATAAACATGACCACCGATGTTGCAGTATTTCTTTTATTGACTCAATTTTTTAGGACTCTATTTCAACTGTTAATTGCATTTGATTGTGTTAACAGTTAATGACCACCGGGGGTGGTGGCCCAGTGGTAAAGCCTTTAGCCTGCCATCTCTAGGACTCGGATTCGTGTCCCGGCGCTTCCAGTCAAGCCCCATAATAGTGTGATGTGGCTGAATATGGCCTTCCACACTGCGGGGTGGTGGCCGTTGAGCCCGGGATCTCCCGACACTATGATGCAAAGCAGGCAAGGATGTCCGCTGATGCCCCGGTGGGCGATAATGACACCACTGATGCCTTTTTTATTCTCCACAAAAAAAATTAACAGTTAATGCAATAAACTCTTCATACAATCAAATGCAATTAACAAGTTGAAAGACATTTTTTATTATATTTTTTATTATTTATTATTCTTCCACCTTTCCCTCTTAAATAAATTTATTTAAAAAATACGGATATAACCAAAGAAACATTATACTCTATATAAAAGCCAGGTTTGGGCGTCACTGTTCATTTAGGCCGTTATTAACGTTACAGTGCTGTGAGTGAAGGCATGCTTTTATTGGCTGTAACAAGTGCTGAATAGTGACGTTTCAATTCTCTATCCTCATTTTTTGGCTATTACACTTGCGTTTTGACCACAATTAAATAATTCCGCTTTGTAACAGTAAAGCAATTCATTGCCTTTTCCTTTCGTGGAAGCACCCGAGTTACTCAACTTCAAAGTTTTAATTTTATTATTTTATAGCAAAAATGACCAATCTAACAATAGTAGACCTGTCCCATACTCAGCCATCCAGGTTTCCATTCACGTTGCCATCTGCACCCACGTTTGCACTCCATGTAGGCGCTTCGACCGCCACTGCTCAATTTAAATTTCTTTTATTCTCTCCAGTATTTTTCTTTACCTTACCATTAAGCTCCTCTTTATGATGTTTCCGCTGCAGAAAACTAATTTCAGCTCGCCTAAATCTTTACCATGATCTCCTCTTCGGAGCGAAACCAAAAAGAGTTTCAAACGCCACCAAAGATATGACATGTACATATCCAACTTGAAAAGATTTGGTAAGCTTCACCATACTATCATCCTTTGATCTGCTAAGGGACTGTTGCGTATATAGTTTTCATGTTCATTTACTCTGCTTTTTTCCGCAAGTGTTTAGAAAGATGGGAAATTCAAGGATTGTGTGGATGGAGTTCTTTTTCTTTTGTTGGAGCATAATTATAACTGGAGTTTTGGTGCTTACTCTATATATTGAAATTTTGTTAGAACTGATATTTGAGAAATTAGCGTCATCATCTCATCTCAAAGTACATCTGGATGTGCTTCTAAAAGATATATATGGGGAAATCCGTTTTCAATTTTATTGACAGCACTAGAGATGCATGCATAACTTGCTTCTTTTTTTGGTATCAGAAGTTTCAATCTATTCATGACAAAAAAGCGTAAGATATCTCAATCTATTGTCGCATTCGAGAACCTGAACTTGAACTATGCTAAAAGTTTGCCATCCAATACCTTTGAGGTCAACCAAATTTCCATTGAGGTTTTGAGTCGTGAAAATGGTGAAAATAAACCAAGGCGACAAATGGGTTTTAAAGTGAAAGAAATTAAGGCGAATTTATTCAAGTTAATTTTTTTGAGTGGGGTTTATTCAAGTTAATTAGGTTTTCTTTTTTTTTTTAATTTTTGTTTGACCTTTTTCTTTTTCTCTTATTTGACTCTCCTCCAAGTCTATTAAAGCAAGCTGCGGGATGGTTTGACTATATTTGATGTATTATTTACTTTTTCATCTATTTATTTTGGTGGAATGTAGGTTTTGGGAATTGAGATCATCTCTCTCATAATCTACCATTTATGGTTCCTTCACACCTCCACCAGCAATCTTTTATATAAAGTACACAACTAACTGCTCAAATAATTATAGATAAGAATCTGGTGCCCATCATGAATGATTACTCTCAAGAGTTGTATTTATTTTTGCTAAAAAATTTAAATCTTGATAATGAACTCCCTCCTCCAACTTCTATTATTATCCAGGTTAAGGATCACATAGGAGGACAAACACTTGCATACTTGGTTTATAAGACTATCAAAGTTATTTTAGAAGGGAAAGTGAAGAGAATCAAATTTTAATAGCGGTGTTGGAGATAATAACGATTAATTGTTTTGCTTAACATGGACACTCATAAGAAAAAAGAAAACATGTTTACATGGTTCTCGAAGAAAATTATTGCAGGAAAAATATTGCAGGCAAAGTCATCAAATAAAAAAAAATAACAAAGGGCCCCCCGCAGCGAAGCAAGGGGAGCGTCCTTGTACATATAAGAAGAGAGGAGTAGCTAGGAGCCTAGGATAGGTAAGCAAAGTTACTTAAAAACAGAGCGAGTTGGACATGGATGGATTAATTTCTTCCTCACCCTCCCTCTCGCGCTTTAATTTATCAAAACTGCAAATTTGATACTAGTAGAGTAAGATATTTTAGGAAAACGAAATGGGAGGCAAAGAGGTAGCATCACATGGATGCAACTGAGATCTTGCTTATTGGGTAGTAATGAGAAACAACAAAGGCAAAGAAGGAAAAGGAAAGGATGGAGAAGAGCCACCAATCACAGAAAGCCCACGGCAACAACAACAACAATGACACACAGACACGACGACCACCACTATCTACCTACCTGACTAAGCATGCCAACCAGCCAGCAGCAAAGCAAATGCAATTAGTCCTCTCTCTTTTTTCTTTTTAAAAATTTTTTTACATTAATTCTTCTAACTCGCTGGGATTCTCAGTTTCTCACTCTCAATCTCTCACTTTCCCTACCAATAGAGTACTATTATTATGAATTGAATTTGAATGTTCGCCCATTTTCACTCTTTAACTTTTTCTGTCAGTGCTTCCAAATTTCATCCAATCAAACTCACCCAATTTTAGTATACATATCTATCAACACCACCGACATGTAGAGCTATTCTCTTTCTCTCTCTAGACTCTCTCTCTAAATGGTGAGATTTTTAGCCCTCTAGGTCATAGGTGGGCTGCAGAGTGAGGATTTCCTTGTTTGTTCACTTCTCCTTGTTAGCTTTCTCATGGATTCAGAGGTCGGCGACCTGAGGACTATGGCCCTACTATCAGAGCTACACATGCGGTTGGATGCTGAGGAGGTTATAGCTTTCGACTTCAAGTGGAAAGCAAAGTTGATCCTGAGTATCTGCAGGTGCCGGTGGCGCGTGGGGGTCAGTTGCATGGGCAGACGCGTCAAGGGACAGTTGGTGGTGTGGAGAAGACGACAGAGTTTTTGAATGTTATGGCTGGTTGTGCACTTTTGGTGAGTGGGCTTGCTAGCGGACAGCCGTCAACTGCGGTCAGTATCCATGTGGAGGCTCTAATATGTGCTATGCTGCTCCCAAGTGCAGTGGGTGCCAACAAGCAACAACTGTCATCTGAACCTGTGGGAATTAAGTTTACTGGTGGACAACGAAATCTACATGTAAGAGGAGAATGGGTACCTCTCTTGGGCTTACAAGGGCCTATACACCTAAAAAGAAAAAAGCCCAACAGGAAAAGGCTTTCTCTATGAAGCCAAAGTTTGTGGAGCGTGGAGGTCCTATCCTAAGATCTGTGGGCTTTACTTCCCTCAAGGGTAGTGGGGCCTTTTTTGAACCATCTCAACCTGTGGGCCAAGGCCTTGCTGAGGCCTGCTCCTTAGGGATTTTGACTGAACCTTTGGGCCATGAGGTATCTTCTGGGTCCGCTCTAGAGGTTTCCACATGTGATGTGGTGCGAGAAGTCTAACATGGAAACAACCTGCAAGACGTTCCCCTGCTCCTTCTCCATTTCTATCTCCTTCTTCTTCAAGCTCCCTTTTGGATGTGCAAAGTGCTGAGGCAGTGGTGGTTGGCCAACAGACACCCAATGCCCAATGATTCTACTCTCGTGGAACTGCCGAGGCTTGGGGTGGCTGGCGGCAGCCTTTAAGTATTCTTGTTGCTGCTTAGTCTCCATCAGAAATATTATACCTGGGCGATACTTGTGGATGAGTCTTGTGAAGACTCATCCACAAGTATCGCCCAGGTATAATATTTCTGATGGAGACTAAGCAGCAACAAGAATACTTAAAGGATATTCAGCGTCAGTGTGGTTACTCAGGAGGTGTTTATGTTGACCCTAGGGGGCTGTCTGGTGAGTTGGCTTTGTGGTGGAAGGATGCTTTTCCACTTCAGGTCCTGTCTTGCTCAAGAAATTTCTTTGATGTAATGGTGACTAAAAATGGTAGTGGTTATACTTGGCATGCTACTTTCCTCTATGGTGCACCAGATGCGGGGGGTAGGAGATGTGTTTGGAATCAACTAGTGAGTCGAAGTTGGATGATAATGTACTATGGTTACGCCTCGGGGATTTCAACCTCTCCAAGACGATTCTGAGAAATTGGGAGGGTTGCCTGTGGTGTGGTCTCAGAGTAGGGACTTTTTTGATTGTATGAATGACTGTGGTTTTCTTGATCTTGGTTACCATGGCGGTAGCTTCACTTAGCAGAAGAAGCGGTCCGAGACGGGTAATTTGTTAGAGCGCTTGGATCGGCTATTGCGAATGTCAAATAGAGGGAGGCGTATCAGTTTGCTCAGGTCTTCCATAAAGCTTTGCTTAGCTCAGACCACCGCCAATCGTTCTAAGGTTACGGGTACGCTCTAGTTGGCCTAGGAGGGGTTTTAAATTCAAGACCCAATGGTTAGAGGAGCATCAGTGCCGTGAAGTCATTACTGATGGGTGGGGATCCTCTCGCATGGGCTCTGACATGTTTAAGGTCTTACACAAGTTGAACTCTACAAGGAGAGCCCTTTCAAAATGGAAAAAAAATGGTACTGAGTTGTAATAAGAAGGAGCTGGAAGACCTGATTTCACGCTTGGAAGGGTTGTTGGTAGCACCAGATGATGCAGCTACTCGCAATCTAGAATCTGAACTCCTGTCACGGCTTGATGTGGTTTGGAGGAAGGAGGAAAAATTTTGGCATCAACACTGCCAGGTGAAATGATTAAACTATAGGGTCAGGAACACAAAGTTTTCCACCTCTCTACCATTCAACGAATGTGCCAAAACCAGATTTTGGCTGTTCGCGATACCTCTGGTCGCTGGGTTCGTGATGAAAGGGGTATTGAGCACCTTTTCCTTTCTCACTTTCACGATATTTTTGCGAGCGGTGTTTTTTCTTATTAGTTCTGTGCTTGATTGTGGGGATAGCATGGTAGATGCTGATCTCAACACCAAACTCACCACAATTCTGGATGCAGTAGAGGTTAAAAAAAGCGATTTTTGGTAGGCGGGTCACGTGCACGGGGACCGGATGGTTTCTCTGGTATGTTTTTCCAGCAGCATTGGGACATTGCAGGGGCTTGTGCCAAGGGGATCCCCTCTCCCCCTACATTTTCCTTCTTGTGGAAGATATTTTCTCGAGGATGAAGTCTAAAGCTCTTGACTCCAATTGGTATAAGGGCTATCGGACTAAGCCTACATGTCCCCCTTTGTTGCATATTATGTTTGCCGATGACACCTTGGTATTTGGTGAGGCAAGTGTGGAGGAGGCAAGGAGGCTTAAGGAGATTCTTCATGTTTATTATGGTGCTACAGGGCAGAAGATTAACTTTGAAAAGTCATCTATCACCTATAGAAAGAATGTCCCTATCCAGCGATAGTAGATTATTTCTGATGTTTTGGGCATCAGGGGGTTGACCCCAAGGAAAATTATCTGGCCTTTCCTGCAGCTTGGGGGAAATCCAAGGTTGAGGCCATGCGTTTTTTGGTCCAGCGGGTTGAAGCTGAGTCCATGTCTTGGAAGCAAAGTATTTGACACAAGTTGGCCGTGAAATATTGATTAAGTCTGTCTTGGCTGCGATCCCTGTTTATGCTATGGCCTGTTTTAAGCTACCTACGGCCATTATTGATGAAATTTATAGGAAAATCAGGAGGTTTTGGTGGGGGCACAATAAAGAAGATGGTGTTGTTCATTGGGTAGCATGGAAGAATATGACTTTGCCTAAAAGCATGGGTGGGCTTGGCTTTCCTAATTTGGGTTTGTTCAACAAGGCCCTACTTGGGCGACAATGTTGGCGGCTTGTGATGAGTCCTGCTGACTTGTGGGTGAGAATTTTAAATGGGATTTACTTTCCCCATTCTACCTTCGAGTCAGCACGAGTAGGTAGCAACGGCTCTTGGGCATGGCGAAGTTTATTATAGGGTATGGAACTATTGATGGAGGGGTTGAGATGGAATGTTGTTAGTGGAAGGGAGATATATTTCTGGTGTGATGCTTGGGTGCTGAATCTAAACCGTTTTGTGATTAACTCCCCACATCTGCTAGATTGCCCCATTTTGTTGGTGAGTGATCTAATTAACCACCAAAGGCGTGAATGGGATGCAGTGTGTGTTAGGCAATTGTTCTCGCCTGAAGAGGCTGCTGCAATTCTTGCAATCCTGGTGGGTCCGTTTGGTGGTCATGATGAGCTGGTGTGGGAGTTTAGCAAATCAGGGTCTTATTCGGTAAAAGCTGGTTATGCGCGGCTGTGCCAGTTGTAGATGCAAGGTGAGGTTCAGAATGGCCCTGGGACCTCTGTTGGGGTATTTCAGTGGCGTAATCTGTGGAAGCTTAAGGTGGTTCCGAAGATTCAACATTTTATGTGGCGTGCTTTCAATAATGCACTGCCCATTATGTCGGGCCTAGTAAGGAGAGGTATGGGCAAAAAAGACTTATGCTCGTTGTGTGATAACCAGCGAGAGACCGTGGAGCATCTACTTCTCCTCTGCGATCATGCCAGACGTGTGTGACTGGTTAACAACACAAGGCACCTGCCTGATGCTGTTGGGTTGCCTTACTTGAGGGAGTGGTGGACTGGCCTTATGGAGTTGCGAGCAGATGGTTTTGAGATCAACTTGGAATTGTTTGCTTGTTTATTATGGGAGATTTGGAAGAGTAGGAATCAATTAGTGTTGGGTGGTGGTGACTCATGCCCGTTTCAAACATCAAGAAGAGCTAGTAGAATGTCAGACGAGTTGGCTTCTGCCTTACGACTATCTCATCCATCGGATGGCTTAGCTCCAGTGTTATCTGTTCCTTCTTCTGTAAGTTGGAGTCCTCCAGAACTGGGCTGGTGCAAGGTCAACACTGATGCATCTTTCTCTTCGGCGGATAAAGGTGTTAGCTTGGGTTATGTTCTTCAAAATAATGCAAAGGTGGTACTTGATTTGGGAATTCATCAGTGTTGACCTTGTACCAGCCCAGTTCTGGAGGACACCACCTTACAGAAGAAGGTGGTGTCCTATCTTCAATGAGCAGTCTTCTCCTCGAGGAGTAACATTGTAACACCCCAAATTTTCGGTATTTAATTTTTATGAAATTTTTGGAATTTAATTTCCATTTTTACCCTTGCAGGATTTCCGGGTGTTGTTGGTAAAGTAAGTACTATTATTATTATTAATTTATTCTCCTTGAAAATATTATTATTACTTTCGGAATTTATCCTTATTCGGTTTGTCTGGGAACAATTGGAGGTCCTGCGCGAAATATGGAGTTTATCGTAGTTTCACTCGAAACTACGTCATTTTAGTGAAACAAAGCATGAAACACAATTCGGGGTGTGTTTTGACCAAGGGGTGGCGGGTTGACCGTGCCAAGGCCAAAACGGTGTCGTTTTGGGGCCTGGCCGGATCAAACCCTAACCCTAGGTATAAAAATTTTCTTTTTCCCTCTCTTTCCACTCTTTCTTTTTCTTTTCTCTTCCCGAGCCGTCGCCTTCTTCACAATTTTCTCTTCCATTTTTTCTCTCGCATGTTCTCTTCCCCAAACAGTCACCAAATTCCCATGAATCCATTATCTTATTATTCTCTTCTTATCTTTTTCTTTCTTTCTTTTTTGTTTCTCTTTTCCACATAGCAGCTGTCGTCGTTGCAATGAAAGAGGAGATGCCGGAGGGTAAAATATTCAATAAAATATTCAATCCTAATAATGGTAAAGTACAACCATAAAAAGATGATCAAAGACAAGTGTTGGTTTCTATTCTGTTGATGAGTTTGTGTTATGCATTGTGACCTGTTTGTGCACTTTGCTTGCTACTGCCTGATATTGGTGTTATTGTGGTTGACTTGTATTGTATACGTTGGTTTATTTGTTATGGTGAGACAGTGGTTGGTCTCACCCCTCACATCTTTCTCAGGTTACCTGATCGTCGGTCAGGAGTGCATATCAGCGGGTGGCGGTGCTTTCCTCTCTTCGGGTCGGATCCATAGAATTGCATAACATCCATGTTTCTTTTTTATTTGTCTTCCGCTGCATACTCGTTTATTACATAATTTGTTATATAATCGTACATTTATCATGATGATTTTATCGTATCCTTGGTTAGAAGGGCAATCTGGACATTTCACTTCTCATAATTAATTTAATTGACTATTTTGGGATACGGGCGTTTGAGTTGGTAGCGGAGCAGGCTGTAGATCCTTTGGGATGTCTTGATATGTTCTGTACTCTTATGTGCATCAGTTTGCTCCATTTTGAGTCAGTTGTTGCATTGTCACATGCATTCATATAGTGATACTTTCTATGGATCCGGTGGAGGACACGCACCTGCTGAGGGTCGGAGCGACCCGGTATTTTCTTTGAAATGACATGGTTTGTTTGTGGAATATCCACTGCTTTATCAGAGTCGGTGTAGACTATTGATTCTTTGCTTACATTTCTTGACGGTGTGAGTCCACTGTTGTTGCTTCTCCTTCTGTTGTTGCTGGAAGGTGCTTTCCTACGGTAACATGTCTGATAGTTCCAGAAATGGAACTGGCTAATACAAGTAAGAACCATCGGTTTGCTTTTAGATGTTACATCTGTCAAGAGATGATCTGATATGATGCCTATGGATATGATTCTTGTAATCTTAGTGATCATGTTATTTGTGGTCTGATTTGTTGAGCTTGAGGACTTGAATTTACTTGTGAAATGATTACATGGATTTAATCTTGTTCGGAGTTCGAGCTGATAACATCTTGATTTGTTTTAAGGTTGATCTAATGGTATATTTGGGAAAATATCTTAATGATACTTGAGGTATTTAACTTTATTAAGATTTGAGATTTAGATGGTGATTGTGATAAAAAGGTTTTGATCATGAATCTTGGTTGCGGTTATAGTGCATGTGCTGGATGAGTATGTCGATAGTGTGTTCATATTGAGGTTTGACTTTTAACGGTGATGTAATTGGAAGTTTTGATTATACTACTCTTGTAGAGGTTTAGGTTCACTCATCTCATGTGGATATTGATAATGTTTGGGTCATAAGGCTATATTTGTGAGCTTGTCTTGGGAGATGTGAGTTAAATGTCTTGAGTATGATAGGACAAGTGTCAGAATGAACTTGTAATATTTGGGGTTCTTTATTAAAACCACTGCTATAATCATGGTAATTATCGTTTGAGGAGTAGATTTATCAGTATGAGATATGCAGGAAATGTTTGGGTGTTGAGGAATCCAAGGTATAGAATTATAATTATGGTATTTCGGTAACGATTGAGTTCTAGTGCCTAATGGTATGTTCCTGGAGTTATACAATTTTGGCTAAAATTGGTGAGAGAGGGAAATGCTTTAGGGTTTGGAGCATGAAATGGAATATGAATTTTTTTTTGTCCTGAGTTTTTCGAAATACGAATGGTGATCTTGTTATTTAGTACCAATTTTTGAGCTCTGATACTTGAGGGTATGCTTAATGGAGCAAAAGTTTTGGGTATATTTACTTGAGGAAAGTATCAATGATGATAATGAAATGGATTTCGGATTCTGATATTATTAATGTTGGTCATAGTTAGATAAGACCCTTGGGTTTATGCTTGATCTTATGCTCTACGGATCATGTTTGACTAAAGTCAAGGATTGACTTGGTATATTGGAGTTGTTGTTCGGGAATATGTTTGATAGTCATGACGGTTCTACTTGGTAGTTCGGCCAAGTACTTTGGTACCGGATGACACTTGTTGTGTCAAGTCAGCATTTTGTTGCTTGATGTTCGTATGTAAATTTCGAGGACGAAATTTTGTTAAGTGGGGTAGAACTGTAACGCCCCAAATTTTCGGTATTTAATTTTTATAAAATTTTTGGAATTTAATTTCCATTTTTACCCTTGCAGGATTTCCGGGAGTTGTTGGTAAAATAAATATTATTATTATTATTATTAATTTATTCTCCTTGAAAATATTATTATTACTTTCGGAATTTATCCTTATTCGGTTTGTCTGGGAACAATTGGAGGTCCTGCGCGAAATATGGAGTTTATCGTAGTTTCACTCGAAACTACGTCATTTTAGGGAAACAAAGCATGAAACACAATTCGGGGTGTGTTTTGACCAAGGGGTGGCGGGTTGACCGTGCCAAGGCCAAAACGGTGTCGTTTTGGGGCCTGGCCGGATCAAACCCTAACCCTAGGTATAAAAATTTTCTTTTTCCCTCTCTTTCCATTCTTTCTTTTTCTTTTCTCTTCCCGAGCCGTCGCCTTCTTCACAATTTTCTCTTCCATTTTTTCTCTCGCATGTTCTCTTCCCCAAACAGTCACCAAATTCCCATGAATCCATTCTCTTATTATTCTCTTCTTATCTTTTTCTTTCTTTTTTTTTTTGTTTCTCTTTTCCACATAGCAGCTATCGTCGCTGCAATGAAAGAGGAGATGCCGCGTGGCTGGGGTACGACTAGAGGAGCTCACTGGTTCAATCGGTGGAAGTTTGTTTTCCTTTCTTCTTCCTTCCTCCTTTGCTTCCTCTCTTTTCCCTTGTCTTGTTGGGTTAAGCTTGATCGGATTCTGTGTTTTGTCTCTTGTTGGGATTCCTTGTGGATGATGGATAACGGTGAGGTTGTGCTATGGGTTTCATTTCTGGCCAGAGGTAATATCTTGTGGGTTTGTGCTCAAGACTCCAACAAGTCGGTGATTCCTTGAACTCGGACAGGACTTTTCTAACGGGTAAAGACTGAATATCATCTTTTTGTGTGACCTTGGGTTGAGCTGTCTTGGTTATAAACTATTCTGGGTACTTGCGTGTTTGGGTTCTGCAATTGTCTTCTATTATGGTACATATCACAAGTTGATGATTTTCTGGCCACAAATCCATTACTTAAATAATAGTACATGTGTCTTTTGCTTGGCAAGATGGTTGACACAACAAGTGCATGTGGTTTTTGCCTTGATTCTTATGATAATAAATCTTTTGGATGCAAGTTTGACTTGTTGTGGGCTTATACCATGTCTAGGTGGTGCACACATGGGTGCCATAGGATTTCTATAAATCCTTGCTAAAAAGCTATTACCCCTGTGTGTACATCGATATGCTATGGCTTTAACACTTTTAAGCAATTGTTGTGTCTTGACTAGAGTTGGCACTATGGATAGAATGCTTTGCCATATTTTTTAAAAAATAATGCGGTTCACCTTTAGGCTTATGCTTCCCTAGGTTAAAGATATACTAATTTCTATTCCATATCTATTGGTACAAGATTAATAGCCTAAAAGGGATCTATTTTCTTTTCAAATAGACATTGTTAGAAATTGATCGATTGTTGGACAACCTTTTTGGGTCTTTAATTGGACATTGATATAACTAATGTTTATGGCTTGATGACAAACACATAACGAATTGATTTTACAACAAATAACTTTGACTCAAACTTTCTATTTACGTTCTGGAAACACGATATGTGTTATATATTATATATATACATATGATAGAGTTCAAGTATCAAGTGACAAGTACCTTTTTGCATCTCATGTCATTATTGTTGGACCTTATATGTGGACACATTTTTGGGTTATTAATTTAGGAACCTGACAACACCAAGGCAAGACATTGCTTTAGATCCAAGGCATTCTTAATGTCCAGGTGAGGACATATAAACCTTTGTATGCATTACTGCCTACAATGCCCGGTTAATAGACATGGTATATGAAGTTGAAATTATTGTTTGACATTGAATGTTGTATGCGTGTCTGCTTGCTGTGTTGATGTGCTTGTTTGCACCATGTAACTTAACGATGATGTCTTTGATGCGGTATGTATGATTATGTGAATTGTGTGCCGGTGTGATATGATATGCTAGTTGAGCATGTTTCGTTTGTTATGCTAAATAATATGAGATATGATTCTGTGGTTCGTGTGGTGATTTGTGGGCCGGAGGCCCGGACTTGAGAACAAAATGTTAAATCCACACAACCCTGGATAAACAGAACGCATGGCTTACATAACTCGTTAAGGATAACTGAGAATAATGTACAATAAAAATATTCTACTGTGGGGCTGTTGACCGGTTGGTTCGAGCGGGAAGTGACACCCCTCGGGATTGCATGCGGAATAGCATGGTATATACGGTTTAGCATATGGGTCTGTGATGACCAGTTCTACCTCCCTCTTTCTATCTCCCCCTTTCTACCTCCCTCTTTCTCTCTGTCTATCTCTCTCTCTCACTGATTGTATTGGGCCTTGCCCTGATTATATTGGGCTTATGCCCTTGTTGTCTCATGAGACGGGACCGAGCTCGACGCATACAGTAGAGGGCCCTAATAAAATATTAAATTCTAATAAAATATTCAATCCTAATAATGGTAAAGTACAACCATAAAAAGATGATTAGAGACAAGTGTTGGTTTGTAGTCTGTTGATGAGTTTGTATTGTGCATTGTGACCTGTTTGTGCACTTTGCTTGCTACTGCCTGATATCGGTGTTATTGTGGTTGACTTGTATTGTATACATTGGTTTATTTGTTATGGTGAGACAGTGGTTGGTCTCACCCCTCACATCTTTCTCAGGTTACCTGATCGTCGGTCAGGAGTGCATATCAGCGGGTGGCGGTGCTTTCCTCTCTTCGGGTCGGATCCATAGGATTGCATAACATCCATGTTTCTTATTTATTTGTCTTTTGCTGCATACTCATTTATTATATAATTTGTTATATAATCGTACATTTATCATGATGATTTTATCGTATCCTTGGTTAGAAGGGCAATCTGGACATTTCACTTCTCATAATTAATTTAATTGACTATTTTGGGATACGGGATGAGTTGGTGAAGGTGCTCTCCTTGAGGGGGATAAAAAGCATCACGTCCCGAGTTCGAATCCCTAGTGCTGCAGCATAGTAAGGGATTTAATCGGCCGGAGGGAGTGATGTAACAATACCTGAGTTTGGTGGGTCCCTCGGGGAGAGGGCCTTCACAAACATGGTCTAGTGCGTGATTATGTCTTCGTCATTGGCTGTTATCCCCACTTTTCCTTTAGCCTTAAATTTTGCCTAGGCTTCCTATTTGGGTTTTCAACTTAGCAGACATGTCCTAACTTTTGCATAGGCCGCCCTTTCGGGTTTTCAACCTAGCGGACTCTATTTTTTTTTCATTTTTTTTCACTCTTCCTTTTTTTTTCTTTTTCATGTGGGGATAACAGCTATAGACATTGGAAATACAAAGCTCGGGGAAGATGGAGACCACTCGGGTCGGATACACTTGGATGACCATTGGAGAGGTAGATTATCAACTTCAAGGAGGGATTGATATGGAATCCAAGAGTCCTTTGGAATGTGGGAGACCAACATTGGGGAGTATGCTGACCGAATGCTAGGTGAGTCTGTTTGAGAGAGGCAGGTTTGATTGTCAACTACGGCATCTTGAGGATCGGAATAGAAGTCCAAAAGTGAGGGCTTTATGACTGTGAAAGAGGTCTAATACTATGGCATGTCTATCTAGAACCAACTACAATATTTCAATTGAATCAATCTGGGAACCAACAATTCATAGACCGAGCCTGTTGCCGAACTTCCTGCGTATCTGCGGATGTGCTGTTTAGATTTGAAGTGTTTTGGTGGAAGGCTAAAGGTAGCGGGTGTTTGATAAAATAGTGTTCGGCGAAAGCGGGAAAACACTTTCATTGTTCATTATGACTTCTTTCTTTTTTCCCGATTTCAAGGGATGGATGATGAGTCAACATTCAAGCACCAAGGGTCACTTCCTCATTTTCACTCTTTTTTTTTTCTCTCTCTTTTTTCGAATTTTCTTTCTCTCTTTTTTCCAGATTCTCTCCTTTTTTTCCTTTTTTTTCGAGGGGAGTGACCTTTTTGAACAAGTGTTTTTGGATAGATCTTTCGGAAGCTAGATTCATCTTTGGGAAGCGACTATTTTAGACAAGTGTTCAAGGAGGATTTGGTAGAGTCAACATGGAGGTTGGGTTAGAAGGGTGTTTAAAGGTCAAATGGGATGTGTGCTTAAAGGTTTGTGAGGGTAAGTGTTTGGGAATCGGCTAGGTTGGTGATATTAGTGCATATCATATACTGTTTTGGAGCATAAAATATCCCTTTGGCCAAGCATTTAGATAAGATCATGCATGTTATTTATAGTTTTAGCTTGTTTTTCACTAGTTTCGCTTTCACTTATTAGTTTATGCTTTCAAGTACTTTTTGTTGCAAAATGGCTTGATTTTTGAAGAATTGAAGCGCCTGGAGGAATTCTGGAGAGTTTAGAGCAAATTCACGAAGATTTCTTGACGATGAGTTTTCAACGGCATCACACCGTTAAAACCAGCAGACCAGAACCCGATACTATATGGATTCTGCGACAAAGGATTACTTGTTGGCCAATTAATATTTGGCACCGACCTACTGCTACTCCTCAGGAAATAAAAGAGATTTTTACTGCGCCAAAGAAGGAGAAAAATCCTAGAAGATATTAATTCCTACTTTTTAGTTACCTTAGCTAGATTCTAGGAATTAAAGGCTAGGGTTTCAGAATAATAAAAGCAACATCGGCTCCAGCAAAAAATAACTTGTCTCTGGCTTTTATTGTCGACAGCAGGCGGTGGAGAAGAAGCCCTCTTGTGTTATCTTTTTGTCTACCTAGTTTCGGTTTGTAGCATGGACAAATCCTCCATGCTTGTTTTCTATTTTATTATGAACTAATCCTCTTTTCTAGGTCAAGAGGGATGTAGCTACTTGATTTTTTTTTATGGTTTAATTACTCCTCGAGTAGTTTTCTTATTCGTGTTCTTGATTGATTTGTGTGTGCTTAATTCAAGTTTGAAGCCTGATCACCTTTATTACTTGCCTCAAGATTTAAACCAAGTACCGACAGGAGAAGTTTAATTCTGGAAAAACACAAATAAAATTTAATCTAGAGGCTGAAAGGCAGTAGATTATTGTAGAATTAGTAACAACACAAAGCATCATTGCTCTTAGAAATATATTTGATCCACGACAGTGGTAAGATTGATCTCTGAGACGAAGTTATACCTCCAAAAGTTGATAATTTCACCCTAGGTTGTTACCCATCAAGAAAATGAGTAGAAGTCTGTAGATTTGTAGCGAACAGTGTCACCCCGTTCGCGGACACAGAACAGAGTCACCCTGTTAGCAGAATCTGGAGGATAATTAGGGCATAAAAGGATAGAGTAGTGAACCCCGATTGATCTAGGCTTTCTCACATCTGATATCTTCATATTATATACGATTTAATTTTGTTTATTTTACTGTTGAATCACAAATTTTATTTTATAATCTCCAAATCTTCTTTATTTTACTGTTTTCAGCCTAACGGAGTGAGTCTGTTGATTAGTTATTTTGCCTAGTCCCTGTGGATACGACCTTGTGTGCTACCTCGATCTGTGCACTTGCAGATTTTTACACATCAGTTGGTCGAATCTTGGTTAGATAGGGTTGGGTTACATCCACAGAATCAGGTCTTTCAAGTTCGTTTTACGGTCTCCTAAATTTATCCAATGGATTTCTTGGAGCCATACACAATCAATTTGCCACATATGCACAAAAGATAAGAATATCCAGATTTTAGTCCTTATGAAAATCAAGGTACAATTATCAATTCACTACTTCTTTTGGTCCGACTCAACTTTCGGAATCTAAGGATCAACTATTATGCCACTCCTAGCTCTTTTTTGTCATTCTGTCCATACTTAGCAGTTCGGTTTATGGGCTTCAGTCGACTCTTACTTGCACTTCTCGTTCATCCCTCGGAATGCATCGTCTCCATTGTCAATGTCTCGCCATCATCACCTATCCCTCTCCATTGTCTCCTCATCGTCGTCTCCATCATCATTCTCACTACCATCTTCATTGCTTCTCAGTTGTTGGGGATCACATCTTGTTCATTTGAGAAGGCCCAACGGCAATGTCTAAACCCATCGATTCAGCTCATCATCTTCCACTAATACCTTAGCTCTGCTCATCAACTCGACTTGTCGGTTCGGCTCCTCGGCTCGGCTCATCAACTCGGTTCACAAATAAAAAATTGGGGTTTACATCTAGAGCTATATCTCCTCCCACGAGAAAGCCCAACTAGGTCATCACTTCTCTTCTATTCTGCCATAAATACTGGGACTTACATCTCCTCTCACGAGAAGGCCCAACTAGGTCTTCTCATCTTACCTCTTCTGCCATAAATACTAGGACTTACAACTGCTCTCGCAAAAAGGCCCAAGCATCTCAACTCCTTTCATCTCAACATCCTTCGATACGGCTTCCAATGTCTTCACTATCTCATTGTCCATTTTCCACTCACGGGGCTAGTAGCTTGGGATAAGTCTAATGTTTCCATCATCTCCTTCCAACTAAGGTACTACTCACCCATGGTGTCCTAAAGGTTCAAATCTCTAGTGATGAGGTTCACTGTCGTCGAGAATCCTAGACTCAAGTTTTTTTTCTCTTAAAACAATTGGGGGCATAGTAGGAAAACGTGATGGAATGCACTCGCAAATTATTTTTTCTCAAAAACAATTTTCCCTCTTTCTTTCTAAGAAAAAAAAAAATTCTTTCTTCTATGAAGGTCTAGTGTCAAAAAGATGAAAATTTTCCTTAAAGAAGACGCACCTCGGCCCGAATTCTATTTGCTTGAAATATATGTGATGCAATGTATAATGTATGCAAGTGCGAGTTTCCTAAAACAAGGTAGATCGACTAAATGCATATGGCAACTGGAGGACAATACCAAAAATTCATCATCAGCTTGATATCCATAACTACATCCCTCCTAGGGTTTGCTTTCTAGAATTTTTCATTCAAAACACAACACCCTATGCCGAGCTAGCACGGCCCCAAATGTCTCTATTCTTGTTTTTTCTAGTTTTTTTTTTGTTTTTTTGCTTGTTGACACTACGATTCATGCATAGACTTGAATAAAAGAAACACAACACATATATATAACACGAATAAAACATTCATCACACAAATACACGTACCACCTATTGATTCATCATGCATGAGATGCTCAAGGTATGCAGCTGGTTGAGGCCCAAAGAACCGTTGCTAAGGGATAGGTTGGCCTACTCATATATGGCGTAGGACGTCGTGTGAGGTCGCTAGCCTATTAACCACTATCATTGCTAAACGGCGAGAAATGGGTTCACTCTGGCCAATAATCCCGTAGGATGGTATGTTCTGGACCAGGATCCCCTCACCCTCTTATGGTAGAAGCTTCACTACATAATACATGAATGCAAGGCACGTACATGACAAAAAAAAGCATATATTAATCAATGATTGCACATAATCTCTTAAACCCTCTATATCCCCAGTGGAGTCGCAAACTATGAGTACCCGATCCAAAGTTTATTGGGCCTACTCACCACCTTTTTCTTAGCCGTCTTCCACATCTTTACAGTCGCAAGCCAAATTTTATTGTAGGGCAAAATTCAGGAAAAAAACCTTCCATAGGCAACCGATTAAGCGAACCAAAGATGTGGACCCGGGGGTTTGTCCCAGATCGGAAGGTGTTAGGCACCCATCCATGTTGGGGCGAGATCATGTGCAATTAAAAATCAACATATGACACATGCACAAACAAACAATAACAAAAAAACAAAACTGAAATTAAAGATCAAAACAGGAAAGTAAAATAAAATTGAGATTGCGTTTACACCACTAGAAACTGCATACGTACCCCCTATCATGGGTTCAAAGCTCACATAGTTCTTACATGCATCACACAATCATCACATCAGCAACATCATCACGTCACAGTAGCAAAACAATAAGAGAGTTAGAATGGATTACCTCTTGATGTCCTCCTTTAGCTCCTACTTGCTTACCACTTCTTAGAAGAACTGTGACTCGACTTCAAGCTGGAATTCGAGGTAGATAGAAGAAAAAACGGCATCTAATGTCAATAAGAAACTTGTAGCTCTTCCTCTTAGTTTTCCAAGGACTCCAAGAACGAAGCAAACCGTTGTCTACAGCTCTAGATATGGTGATTCCTCCGGGACAGCTTGCACTGGAATCCTCTACTCGAGTTCCTCCTCTTCTTCTCCACAATCTTGCTCCAATTCACCTTCTTCTTGCCCTTCTCTTTCTCTCCTCTTGCTGCTGTCTTGCTGCTACACCTCTCCACAAAAATTCCTCCAGAATTTCAACCCTTTCTAGGGTTCCTAAGCATGGAAAGCAGAATTCTTCCAAGCACCTAAGCTTATGTGTGTATAGAGGGAGAAGAGAGAAATTCTGTGTGAATAAGGGTGAATGGGAGGTCCTATTTATAGTGTTTACGGGGTCTGGACGTGATGTTAATTTAAGGGTCGGGATTCAATCCCTAGATCCAACGGTAGGTACCCGAAATCAAGAAAACGGGAAAAATCTGGAAAACTGCCGAAATTGGGAGCGATGTCCGCCCAGCCATAGCGGTCGTGTCGTGGTGACCGCCATGTGCGGGCGGTCATATCTTGTAGCCCGCCAGGTGCTGGCGATCATGTCTCCATGTCCGCCAGCACCTGGTTCCAAATTCACTCTTTCCCTTTTCGGTTTGATCCTCATTATTCCGGTCCAACTTGATTCCCATACCCTTCCATATAAAAAATCTGCCTGTTTAAAGCTCCAGAAAGCTCACTAACTTCTAGCCTACCCTCACCCTTTTTCTAATTGGTTCTTACCTCCTCTCCATACCACTCTATATACCATAAATAACAAAAACACTTAAGGAAAATTTTTTAACCCAATTTTGGACGAAAATGAGGGTCAATTAACTGCTAAGCTCAGTATTTTTGATGGGCAAAAAATGCTTGGAGGGTCCATATTTCATTGATCCAGGCTCCTCTTTATTTTAAAATCCAAAATCATCTCAAATGGGTCCAAAATAAATAAAAAGCCTAAATACAATAAAATACCCATATTTTTATTAAATTTAGACTATAAATATACTTAAACTCAGAATTAAATCATCTTAATAATTCCAAGCTAAATACATAAAAATCCAAAGATAATAGAAATATTAATATTTCACTACATTAAATTATAAACATATTTTGTCCCAGGATCAAATCATCTCATTAATCTACCGAAAAAAATACATTTAGAATCCAATTAAATGAAACACTAGTAGGTCAAATTTGGGGTGTTCACAATGTGTTGTTCTCTGACCTAGAAACACTCTTAACGTGTAGCCTACATTATCAATGCCACACCCAATTTTGCTTCTTTTCTACGCTTTTTTCCGTAAATACAATTTACACAAAAAAGCAAAAATATTAATCCGAATTTCTACGAAATTCCAAACTAATTAAGCTGCAAGTAATGTGATTTAATGGGCCACAGCTGTTGGAGGGTCCATTGTCCTATTAATTCAGACTCTAAATCTATTCTTAGTCCAAAAATAAATCTTCTCATTATTATTAGGTTAAAATAAATAAATGACCCAAATAAATAAAACAACTCTATATTTTATTGAATCAGACCTAATATATATCTTAGCCCAAGATTAAATCCTCTCATTAATCCTAAAGCCTAAACACATAAAAATTTCAAAATACTAAAATATTTATATTCTATCAGAATAAATTGTAAATATATTCTAACCTAAGACCAAATCCTCTCAATAATCTCATGGTTCAAACATATCTTAAATCCAAATTAGTAAAATATGCGTGGGTTAAATTTGGGTGTTCACATATGGCCCTCGTTGATGAGTCCTTAGAATTTGAGGACGAAACAACACTCAAAAGATCAACCAAATTTGGGAGGAATGCTGCCGGCCGATGCCATCGATGTGTGTGCCATGGGTTGGAGCATTTCGTACTTCGGATGGTGAGAATCATCTTGTCCTAAGGGTTTGGTGAGGAATCTACCTCGGTTCAGGAATCATCTCATCCCATTTTGGATCTTTGGGGAATGCTCTCATCCTCGGTTTTTTGGTGGGCTCCACGTTGGGGAAAAAGGTGACGTAAGGACATCATCTCAATCCTACGTTTCAGATATCCACTCCTCTGGGGACAATATTAGGGATTCATCTACTCCTGGATTTTGTTCCTATAGGATCGACTTTCTGCTGGGGAAGTTGCTTGGGAATCATCTCATCCCAAGTTACATCTAATCTACCAGGGAATGTTTCATCATCTACTCCACTTGAGGAAAAGTCCGACAGTCATCTCATCGCGGGTTCTACTCGGCTGGGGAAACGGCATATTTCATCTACTCGACCAGAAATCCATCGGGAAGTCTACTCACTTCATCGTCCATCTATCTCAAATCTCTGGGAAGGGAGAGGCATATCCGACCTCATCTTACATTCCTGGAAAATGCATATGTGACCTTATCTAAATCTAGAGAAGGGAAAGGCATATCTGATCTATCTTGAGTCAAAATTGGACCATATAATACAATGTTTAAAATCCAATTAAACCGCACCACGCTTCCCAAGAATCTCGGTATAAACAATCGCACAACATCTAAAGGTGAGCGATATTTTAAAGTATTCCTCAAGACAACAAGATGATATATGGTTTCTCAGCAATATAATAATAGTATATCAAATTATATCATCAAAAGATGCCATGCAATTATCAATTATAAAAAAAAAATGGTACACAATTATCAATTATAAATATCTTTTTTGTCACATGCCTCTTCTAGACTTCTATAGTCTGGTTAAAAATTGACAGCTCTCAACGAATTAGAAAATTACGAAGAAAACAATAAGAATTTTATTTTGAAAAAAAAAAAAACAAACCCCACCACCCTAACCGTTACCTCTCTCTTAAGTTTCGATTTAAAAAACCCGGGGCTCCTCCCCTCCCATACTCCTCGCATTCAGTGACAGTACTGTTGCGTTGTCTTCCTCCTTTCTTTCTCCCCGATCCATTCCCGTTCCTTCCAGAAAACAAAATCAGGCCATGGAGAAAGCAATCAACAGGCAGCGTGTTCTTCTCGATCACCTCCGCCCTTCCTCTCCTTTTTCTTCTCCTCCTCCTCCTCCTCCTCACAGCTACGAGTCGTCGTCGGTCTCCGTGAGTTTCCCTCTCTCCTTCGGTGGAAAATGTTCTCTTTTGTTCTTGTTTTTGTTTTTGTTGGTTGGAATCTCATTAAAAAGAAAGAGAGGAGAAATATATATGTTGCTTAACTTGTCTGATCCTTCATTTTGTTGCTTTTGGAGCCGTTAATTTGCTCTTCTCCTGGATTCTAACTTTGAAATGACGAAACTGACTCGTGTATAATCCTGTAACTAACTTTCTACAAGCTGCCTTGGTGATTTTTTTGTTACTTCATCCTATCTTCGTTTTTTAATTTTTTATTTTTTTTTGGTTTTCGTCGTTTGATTTAGGCATCTGCTTGTTTGGCTGGGGATAGCGCTTCGTACCAGAGGGGCTCTGTGTTCGACGACGATGTTGTGATTGTCGCGTAAGTGTTGTATTGGTCTTTTTTTTTTTTTGCATATAAATACTTGTGTATACGTTGCAGGATTGAGCTATGAATTGTGTTTTGATTCTTTTGTGTTGTTAATTTGTTTTCTTGGTCTTCTCTTTTTAAAAAAAATAAAAAAATAAAAATAAAACACCAGTGCATACCGGACTCCATTTTCCAAAGCCAAGCGCGGGATGCTCAAGGATACTCGTGCCGATGACTTAATTGTCCCGGTTTTGAAGGTGTTCTTCTTCTTCTTTTCTTATCTGGCTTGAAATAATTCAGTTTAGTCCTCGTAGATTTTGTTGGAGATACAGAGAATCAGTACAACTGTTTCGACATATTTCTCTAATGAAAATGAAAATTGGAGCAGAGTGGCCTTAGCTAGTCGTGTAGTTCTCCAGTTTAAGTATAACTTCAAGTCTTCTTCAACTGGCCTCACCACGTAATTGACTTGTATATGTGGATCCTCACTGGTACTGATAGGCTGTGATAGAGAAAACAAATGGGGTTGTTGACCCCGCTGAAGTTGGGGATATTGTTGTGGGCACAGTATTGGCAAAGGGAGATGACAGGGCATGTAACTTGAGAATGTCGGCATTCTATGCCGGTTTCCCTGGTATGCTCCTTTGCTTCCCTCTCTTATTATAAGATTTTGGCAACTTATTGTCCGTTGTTTTTTTCTCGTGGCTTATGTGATTTTATTTTATTCTTTCTGTCCCAGAAACCGTGCCCCTCAGGACTGTAAACAGGCAATGCTCTTCTGGGCTTCAGGCAGTTGCTGATGTGGCTGCAGCTATCAAAGCAGGGTTTTATGACATTGGTGAGTGCATGTCTTCCCCTTCCCCCTTCTCTGGGCACCCCCCCCGATGTCTTGTCAAATGTAACTCTCACGCCTGAATCCATGTAGGCATTGGAGCTGGAGTGGAAACCATGACAACTGATCCAATGGCAACGGACATAAACCGGAACCCAAAGGTAACCATTACATCTTTTATTGGCCCAGTCATTGCTTTTTGATTTGAGGAGATATTGGTGAAATCTAAAAATATCTCACTAATTCCCTGTTAATCATAACAGGTCCAGATTTTCCCGAAAGCCGCAGATTGCCTTCTTCCAATGGGTATTACTTCAGAAAATGTTGCAGAACGTTTCGGTGTGACAAGGAAGGAGCAGGATCAGGCTGCAGTAAGTCGAGAATCTATTAGTATTATTGTATCATATATTTTTTTGGGCTTTGATTGATGATTCTTACCTTGTTGAGTCCATGTCTTTCAGGTTGATTCTCATAGGAAGGCTGCTGCTGCTACCGCTGCTGGCAAATTCAAGGATGAAATCATCCCTGTCGCTACCAAGGTAGTATATTTTAATCTCGGATGTCTACATTACTTAAGAGTCTGGATCTTTTGTATTGCATGTACGGATTGGTTTGATTACCGTGTCTGACTAATGTTTGGCACTCTGTTTATTTGAAGATTGTTGACCCAAAAACTGGTGAGGAGAAACCTATCATAGTCTCTGTTGATGATGGGATTCGTCCAGACACATCGTTGTCAGGCCTGGCAAAACTGAAGCCCGTATTTAAGAAAGATGGGAGTACAACAGCTGGTAGGGGAGAACACATATGTTCCTTTACTTTCCTTTGTGTTGAAGACTTGGATTTCGTTACTATGTCCTTTAACTTCAGGAAATTCTAGCCAAACGACTGATGGGGCAGCAGCTGTCCTGCTCATGAAGAGAAGCGTTGCGAGGCGCAAGGGCCTGCCAATCCTTGGTGTATTCAGGTATGTTATTACTTATGACTAGGAGGAGGCACAGGCACCTATTGTCCCCCACTGATAGGGGCTATTTTGGCAAGTTCCTTAGATACAGTTGTTTCACACCCTAGGCTACTCCCTCGTTTCTAATAAATAGAAAACTTGCTTTCTTGAGACGCTGTCAATTAGTTATGTTTCCAAAACAACTTCCTCTGGTTATGCAGGGCTTTTACTGCTGTTGGTGTGGATCCTGCTGTTATGGGTGTCGGCCCAGTAGCTGCAATTCCCGCTGCAGTTAAATCTGCTGGTTTAGAGCTTGACAATATCAATCTTTTTGAGATTAATGAGGTAAAAGGATTACTTTTTAGCTATCGTAGCTTCAAATCTTGGAGTGTTTGCAGTTTTCATTGTTTAATTATTTTATTTATTAATTTTGTAGGCATTTGGTTCCCAATTTGTGTATTGCCAAAAGAAACTTGGGCTTGATCCAGAAAAGATCAACGTGAATGGTGGTGCAATGGCCATCGGTCATCCTTTGGGTGCAACAGGTATGCATAACTCAAATTACGGATGTAATTCTACTTTGAATCGCGCGAGGCAGCAAAGTTGCCTCGCAAAAAGCAGTGGTTCTTTTAAAATTTTTGTGCAAGGTGTACTACTTCTGGCTGAAAATGATTATGAGTAAAAATTTGGTGTCACTCTGTTGTTGTAGGTGCTCGATGTGTGGCCACTCTGTTGCACGAGATGAAGCGTCGTGGAAGAGACTGCCGCTTTGGAGTGATTTCAATGTGCATAGGTATGATTTTCAGTTCACTCACACGCTCTCTCTCTATCGTTCTTGGGTCCATATGTGCTTGTTTTCGGACTATTAAGTGATGATGCTTCAATTTCAATGCAGGCACGGGAATGGGAGCAGCAGCTGTTTTGGAAAGAGGCGATGTGGTTGATGACCTGCGCAATGTCAACACCGCAATGTGAACACACTTTCTGGAAGGAGGACATGTGGGAAGCCGTTCTTTTGGAACATGGAAACATTATAAATTAAATGAACGTATCCTCATTGAATCGTTAATTGTAGAATTCCTTGTAGTACTTCTAATATCAATACTGAGGATATTCTAGTCTTCGCATTAATTATAAAACGCATTCAATCTTTTCCTATATTCGACAAAAAATTATTGGGATTCGGCTTTCTTGGTACTTTGGTTGGGGTTTGGCTTTCAGTACCCCTTACCTCCGCCTACAGCTAATATTTTATATAATCATGCATCTTAATTTACACTTTTAATAAAATTATGTCAATTAAAACAAAAGGTCTATCTACGTTTCAATGGAAAAAAAAAAGAGAGAGAGAGAGAGAGAATTTTCATGTTCTTCACCTCCTATCGTTTGTCCCTTTGGATCATAAGCTATTGAAATTATAAAATCTTTTGCGCTCTCTTAAAACTTATTTAATATATGTATGTCCAGCTTAATCAATTTGGTTCAAATTGGTTCAAGTTTGGTTCAAGTTTGAGAAAATTAAGTTGTCCTGATTGAAAACCCCAAAATTTTTAAGGAGTTTCTTTTTTTCCTGTTTGATAAATGTTAGAGATTCTTAGAGTATTAAATCCAAAACCGGTATTGGGGCCTCTAATATCAGCATAACCTTTTGATTGAGATAGTTACTTGATATGGTAGCGAAACCATAATGATCAAACGGTCGCATGTTCGAATCCCGACGTCTCCCTCCTTGTTGAATTTAAAAGTATCAAGCCCACAGGGCTTTGACGGTCATTTTTTTCATGCTATTTCTAGTTTTATTGGATGGTGACAATGTGTAAATAGTAGAGACCCTCTTTCTTTATTCTTTTATAATGAACTCCCTAGAAAAATTGTGGTAGTTTTCTTTGACAATAAAAGAAGTTATTTGTCAATTGTCTTTAAAATGATTGTAATAAAAAAATATTTACAAAAATAATTAAACAATATTATTTTTCTAACTAAAATTTTTAAATATTGAAATGAGATGGTCAAATTTTAAAAGGTTCTAATGTAATTGTTTATTCATATAAACTGATCTAGAGATTTAGAAGTAGTTGTAAATCTGATTGAACAAAAGTATAAAAGAAATTTGACATAAGAATTACTCTTAACCTATTATAAAAAATTACACAACAAGGATTATATCATTCAAAAGAGGATTTACAAAGGCACACTGCTTCAACGACGAGCGTCTTTACGGGCTTCATGACTAGTATGGTCCGTCACAAGTGTACCAAGACAACAGGTAAAGGTGAATCATACCTGTGGGGGGAAACATCTTCTTGTTGATAAGTTTCTGCAACAAATAAAGAACAACTCGTCAAGTCAAATATATCTCCATGGCTTTTGGCACCCATAGTTTTATTTCTAAAACAAAACAAACCTACAAAAAGGAAAACAAAACCAGCAAAAAGTGGGACTAACAAACCCTAAAAAAGTGGGATTAATAATAAAAACTGAAAGAAAAAAAAAACGAAATAGAAGAAAGTTCAGTGAGGGACTTACCGCCGGAAAAAAGGTCATCGACTGTAGCTCTAGATTTATAGATCTACGGTTTTCTCCAAGAGAGAGAGGGGATTCCAAATTTATAACTTAACATTAAAGTTAGGGAACTGTGGTTTGCTGTCGTGCTACGTGTCGAAATTGTGTGGAAGTATACTTCGTAACCCAATACAGAAGATAACCTATCGATATAAAAAAGAAAAAAGAATAAAAAGGAAAGGAATAAAAGTGATAGGATTCACGTTGGTTAGCTAATTGGCTAAAGGACAAAATTAAATAGAATAGTTGGACATTTTCGTTAATCTCAAGATATATTTATAATTTAGTCCCTGACTCATATAATTTTAAAAATAGACCCAAGATTTTGATGATATGTTTGATATACATGGTTTATTTTATATGAATATCTTTTGGATGCTTGATATCTATGAACGTAAAATTTATTAGTCACTAAAATGGACAAATTAGAAAATTCAATAGATATCAAAATCAAGAAACATATTGATTACTCATAACCTACAAATTATCTAATTTTGTTCAATTCGCCCAAAGTCAAATTTGGAGTACGGATTAGCCCAATTGGCGCGTGCTCGCTGCTGACGTGGACGTGTACAGACAGTCACGTGGCCATGCACGCCCGGATGGCTCTTTTTGGTGAGGTGGTCGTGTCCTAAGTCGACACCTGGCATATGGGGCTCCACCCGTGTCCGACCCATGCCTACAGTTCCCTGACCCGTGACCTGAGCACCCCTAACCCGTTTCTGTCTCGGGTCCTGCCAAATGCCCAATTTGAACCCTAATTTCCAGCCTCTCTCACCCACCCAACCCGAACCCCTTAATTTCCCGTCCTTTTTCGCGCCTTTCTAACTTAAACTAACTTACTTAAGTTAATTTTTTGAGAATTGACTTAAGTTAACTTGAAACTCTCTACTATAGAATGCTAAGTTTAAGTAGGAAAGATCAGTTAAGTAAGATACCCTGTCCTCTCCCACCGGTGTGTTCGATCAGGCGAATCTGTGGACGTGAGGTTGTTTGCTGTTAGTAATATCTTAGAAGAATAAAAATGTGGTGAATGTGAGGTGGTGAGGTGCCAAAAAATTGTGTGCATGTGAGATCTTTCTCAGTACCTAAAAGGAGAAGCTTGATTGTGCAAGGAAAGCCTGCACGTGAGTCGTTGTTGTCGGTTCATGGTAAGTTTAAAGAAGTGATAGATCTTTCTTTATACTGTTGTGGGTTCTCGGTTTCTTTATACTGTTGTGGGTTCTTAGTTTCGCTTTTGACGACAATGTGGCCCATATGTGGACCACGGGATGCATTTTTTTTAACAGAAATGATGTCATTGCATAATATTGGAAATAAAAGCCAAAGGTAGTTGTCATCAAAATGGTGACAGAAGACTAACTCCAAGTACACAAAGCAAAAATAAAATGCCCTGGAACACACCAGAGCCAATGGAGGAAATTAAAGCATCTTCATTCTACATTTAACCCCACACCACTCTTTTACACCAACCGCACTAACAAGCAAATCACTATAACTATATGGAAAGCTAGGTTGCTTCGCTTTTATCCATGCCCACGATCTGATTAGGATTAGATCAAAAGTCTTCCCCCAATCCGCATCCTTACCATCGAAGATCTTGCTATTCCTACAAAGCCAAATGATCCATATGTTGGCATACAAAATTATCATCCAGAAAGACTTGGCAAGAGACTTGCCTGCTGTTGGAACTTACAGAGAAACAAAGGTTAAAAAAAGATAGGAAAACTCCTATTTTGGTATGTATTATTCATCACTGGACCATGAACTTATATAGAAAAAAAGATAACCACCTACCTATGTAGGTGTAGCTAGTTACAACTTAAAAGAGAAAAATAGCTAAAAATCTGCAATGTAACAACTATGAAACCTAAACAGATTTGACTGTGACAATGCATGATTAATGGAACTACTAGTAACTAAACATGAACAAGTCAACAGGAACCAACAATGCCATTTTTCTTAACACTCCTCCTTGGCATGTTGGTGACAAACACTCCTCCTGGATCTTCAATCTTGTTCTTACTCAGCAACTTAGAAAAAATATTTTCAAGAAGTGGAACTTGCAGCCTTGGCTGTGAATCACTTGAAGCTTGTGCTTTGGTTGGGCTACATACACCAGTGTAGATGAGCTTCAATTTTTTATTACCTGTCCTTGCTTCATTTGCTTGAATTGGTGATTTTTTTGACTCATCTTGTTGAAAGATCTCACCAACTTGAGCATAAAAAAATGTTTCATCTTCCCGATCAATATGATCAAGATTTGTAACCATCTGTGAGGTGCTGACATAGGCCTGTTCATTCACTTTTTCCCACTCTAAAGCAAATACTCTATTTTTCATTTTGACAGTGAACAATTCTACTCCAGAAGGATCAAAAATAGTACATTCGCGTTCCTTAAAAACCAATGAGTAATTCTTTTCAAGCATTTGTCCAATACTCAACAGATTTTGGCTAATATTTGGTGCATATAAAACATCAGGAATAACTTTGGTACCTGATACTGTTGAAACAACCACAGAACCTTTGCCTTTGACTTCTAAAAGCTCTCCATTTCCTACTTTCACTTAGGATTTGAAGAAATCATCAAGGCACTTAAACATGGCAGCATCATTGCACAGGTGATTTGTGCATCCACTATCAATAAGCCAAGCATTAAAGGGGTTATTAGTAGAAAGACAAGAAACAACAAAAAGTTGCTCCTCCTGCAAGTCATTATCTTGTGCCACTTGTGCTTGAAAATTTCTTGATTTGCAGACTTTGGCAATGTGTCCCTTTTGTTTACAATTACCACATATAGTATCAACTCTCCACCAACAATATTTTTCTAGATGTGTTGTTTTTTTGCAATGATTACAAGGAGGAAAAGTCTTTTTTGAACCTCCATTGTTATTGTTTAGTTGCTTTCCCTTACCAGAGAATTGTTTTTGTACATACAAGGCTCCTTCAATGAAACTCTCTTGCCTCATTGTTCTTCTTTGCTCTTGTGCTTGGAGGGCACTCATCAGCTCACCTAGAGAAATGTTGTTCAAATCTTTGGACTCTTCAAGAGAAGAAATTTTGGATTCAAATCTCTCCGGAAGGGTCACCAGAACTTTCTCCACTACTCTCTTATCTGGAAAATCTTCACCAAGCAGTCTTATATTATTAACAATCAAAGAGATTCGGTCAGCATACTTGCCTATAGTTTCATCATCTCGCATATTCAGTGACTCGAATTCTCTTTTCAGGTTGAGCACTTGCATTTGATGTGTCCTGTCGCTGCCTCGGTATTCTTCTTTAAGTCTGTCCCAAGCCTCTTTTGCTGTGCTACAAGCCATGATCCTATAAAAAACAGTGTCTGATACAGCATTCTGAATAAGGGACTTCGCCTTTGATTTTTTCGCCTTGTCCTTACTGAGAGTCTTTATTTGAGCTAATGTGGGATTTGGCGGTAATGGTGGTATTGGTCTGTTTTCTGTAATGGTTTCCCAAAGGTCATAGGCTTCAAAAAAGGCTTGCATTTTCACTGACCAAACATGATAGTTTTCACCAGTGAGGATGATGGGTGGAGATAAAGATTGGCTACTGGATGCCATTGACTGTGTTGATTGGAAAAGTGCTTAAAGGAAATGTGTTTTTGGTGTGGTATTTTGGATTTTAAAAAAATTTTGGTCCTGTAAGAACTACTATGGCTCCGCTACCACTGTTGGAACTTACAGAGAAACAAAGGTTAAAAAAAGATAGAAAAACTCCTATTTTGGTATGTATTATTCATCACTGGACCATGAACTTATATAGAATAAAAAGATAACCACCTACCTATGTAGGTGTAGCTAGTTACAACTTAAAAGAGAAAAATAGCTAAAAATCTGCAATGTAACAACTATGAAACCTAAACAGATTTGACTATGACAATGCATGATTATTGGAACTACTAGTAACTAAACATGAACAAGTCAACAGGAACCAACAATGCCATTTTTCTTAACACCTGCAAGCTCTAGCCACTAACAGTGTGTGTACTACCTGAACAGTTTTAAATGGTAATGGGAGCTAAGCATGGTGTTGGATTAAACTATTGTTTGGGCTTACATTTTTGTCTTTGTCTGTGTGTTTGCTTGTGGCAGTAATGGCATACATAATTATAATTTCCTACGACAGTGGTTTTGTCGAGAAATAGAGAAAGTTGGTGTATGTGGGTGGTAAGATTGCAATGTACGAGTACAAGAGTATTCAGGCATTAGACTTCAACACATTTCGGTGTCGACTTGAAAATGATTCCCGGATCCAAAATATAGCTGGCATTCACTTTAGTGTCCTTTCGGAGAGTATGGAAGGCACCGTAGGGTTACTGTGGGAAAATATCTTTTCCAAGTTCAAAAATTTTTTGAAGAAACGCAAGTCCATTGAGGTTTATATCGACCATTAGGTAGTTGGTGGAACAGATGAGGCAGAGGTTGGAGGAGTGGAAGTAAATGTTGGTGGGATAGTGGAAGCAGATGTGGGCCAACAATCAATACACATTGAAAGAGAAGCGGTGGTTAAAGAATCATTTAATTCATGAATCCGGGCAAGTTGCAGCGCAATCAAATGGACCTCATCTTCGAGACTCATTCTCCAATGTTGTACATGTTGGAGTTGAATACGGTATGATATGTGATCGACTAAATTTTACAAACTAGAGCAACTTTGGAGAAGCACTTTGGGCAGCTTCCACATCTACTGCTGATTGTAGTCCCGTGGTTGCGGGTGCAAATTCTGGTGTTGACGAGACTGGTTGCAGGCCTTAGATTACCATATTCTACATGAAGACTTAATAGTGGTGTTGATTGTCAGGAGGAGGAAGTGTCTGTTTTTTTTGGTGATAATAGGCTCCTATTTAATGTGGATTTAGGTGATGACGATGATGATGATGATGATGATGATGATGAAGCATGGGATGTTAGGGTCCAAGTAAGGGAAATTGTTAGAAATAGAGTAGTAGAAGAATCAGATGTGGATGTTGAAGATGATGATGAAAGTGAAGAAATTGTCGATGGTGATGATGTTGTAGATGGAAGTGGGAAAGTTCCTAGATATGAGAGGGATGATTGTGACTCTAAAGAGCTAGTAAGTGTGGTTGGTAGTGATGACGAACGTCTAGATGAAGAAGATGGGCCGAAGGTTGTTCCTTCAACTTCAAAGATATATAATGACAGTACAGAATGTCCAGATTGGTTTATAAGTATGCTATTTGAGAATATTAAGCAACTGAGAGATGTAGTCAGAATTTATGGGATCAAGAAAGGTGTTGGCAGACACTACGGGTTGTTTGTAAGGCTGGTTGTCCATGGGCGTTACATGTAAGTTTAAATGATCATAGAACTTTGTAGGTGAACACTTACCATCTCCTACATACCTACAATAGGACAAACATGGTATGGATTGTGAGAACAAAGGTTATTGCAAGGTTATTGGCACAGGATCAGATTCAAGAGTTATGCAACAAAGTGTAACGGATACATGTGTCTCCGTCAATGTGCAGGCAGGTGAAAAAGGAGGTTCTAGGTGAGAATAATGCATCCTTCAAAGATGAAAATGTTCTATTGTACAGGTATCAACAGGAGTTACTAGCTAGAAATGCAGGGCGCACGGTGGTGATTAAGCCAAACAATGATAATCCAGATAATCCAAGGTTCATGAGGATTTACATTTGCTTTGCGGCATGCAAAGAAGGGTGGAAAGCTAGTTGTAGGCCAATCATAGGCCTTGATGGGTGTTTCCTAAATGAAATTTATAAAGGACAACTCTTCTATGTCGTTGGACGAGATGGGAACAATCAAATGTTTCCAATTGCATGGTGAATAGTGGAGGTAGAGAACTATTCTAGTTGGCGATGGTTCATTGACCATCTTATTGATGACCTAGACATACAACATGATGGCCATGGGCTTGCATTAGTGTCAAACATGCAGAAGATATGTTCTTATTGTCATGAATTTGTTTCAATTACCTTTATAATTTGCAAATAATTGTTGTGTGGTATGTTATGATTTTGATACATTCCATTTATTTCCTCATGTTGTTGTCTGCCAGTCATTGCTTGTGTATTCCAGCACACGGTAGTTGAAGTCTGCATCTGTTAATTTACCAAGATTGAATATGCCTGTTGTACTAATTGAAGGATAACTTTGTTAGGGACTTGTTTCTGTGGTGAGGGATGTTTTACCACAAGCAGAGCATAGAATCTGTGCTAGACACATTTATACTACATGACAAAAGAAATGGAAGGGCTTAGATAGGAAAAAAAATTTTTTGGATGTGTGCAAGAAGTACTTATGTCTAAGACTTTGTTGAGAAGCTGGGAGATCTTGATAAGTCAAGTGCTGGATGTGTTAATGAATTAATTCAACATTATCCTCCTTGGACATGGTGCAAAACCTATTTTTGTACAGAAATGAAGTGTGATCGTGTTGACAACAACATTTCAAAGACGTTCAAGCGGGAACTAGAAGCAAGCATATCATCTCTTTGTTGGAGGAGACTCCGTGCAAAAAGGAGGTGGCAGAAACTTGGGAGATATAGATATAGCATTAAGAATTCAAGATAAGTTAGACTAGAATAAAAAAGATTCATTCAATTGTATATGAACTTGAAATTCATGCAGTGGGAAACAACATCATTTTTTCTCTGAATCAATAAGTTGAAATTAAATAGAAAGTTTATTCTCTTAAATATTGGAAGACGAAACCTTAATTAGTTATATGGTGTTTTCACTTTAGTAATTTTTTTTTTTTAGTTTTCTTGATATTAGAAGAGCATCCCATCAACACTAATCCCTCGTGGGCTTCAATTACCACTTATTAAGGATCAGCTTCCATTATTTATTTATTTATTTCCATACTGTTTCTGAACTATCCTCTAGAACAGCTTATGAGTATTGATGACTGTCAGATAGAAATGTGAAACCCAAATTCACGT
Source organism: Turnera subulata (assembly GCA_028386065.3). Taxonomy (NCBI): domain Eukaryota; kingdom Viridiplantae; phylum Streptophyta; class Magnoliopsida; order Malpighiales; family Passifloraceae; genus Turnera; species Turnera subulata. Next base: position 73,090 of record JAKUCV010003690.1, read on the forward strand.
ATCCTATTCTATGGATAGCCAAATATTCAAATAAATTGACTTTTTTTTTTGGTAACAATTAATTGTCGAAAAATATTTGGTGTGTTTCATGCGCAATTAAAATATCTGATATTGTCACGTTCTTCGGCATATACAGAGCGGAATCTGCAACACGTTACATTATCGTCCTCTAGTGATTCCCGAACTTCACAACATATTATTCTATGAGGGTAACGTGGAAATTCTTAATCTTCAATATATAAGATTTTCTAGATTCTGACAGATAACACATAGCGAATAATATGGTTGGCAGATCAAACTTAATATATTCTATGAGGGTAACGAGGAAATCATGAATGTCTTATGATCTACTTAAATTCTAAAGAAAGAAAAAGAATTTGTCAGACTTTTTTTTTAAAAAGAATCTTTTCTTTTACTACTTTAATTTTTGTTTTTAAAAAGAAAAGGATGGTACAACTTCTTCAGCTGTGTCGACAGTTCGTTTCATCGCTTCATGCCTTCATTTACTAAACTTTTATATCATGTACGTGCTTTCCAGTGCTTGTTATAAATGCAACCCCTTGCGTTCTTTACTCCAAGAAACCATCAATTGATTTTACTCCTTTGGATTTCATGAGTACTCAAAATCGTTCGGTTCCTTCATTCATATTTCAAAAAGCAGAAAAACTATAACAAAACCAAACCTAGCTTCTGTTGAGTCGCATATATTTATAGCCCTTTTTATTGGCATAGGCCCGCCATCTTATATGGAGGGTGGTGACCTTAAAAATTTGGCCAAGGCAGCAGAAACAATACCATGGAAGTATCCATTTCTTCAAGCAAAGGAGGAGAAGAAGAACCTGCTAAAAACTGCTCTGCAATCGAGAAACAACCTACCTGTGATCATCTGAGGGAAGATGTACAAATCCAGTCGGTTGGTGGAGCTAGAGAAAATGCTAACGGCAGTCTTGGGTCGCAAGAAAATAATAATTTGCTGGAGAGGCTATTGAAATTGGTCGAAGAAGATAATGGGAAGTTCCTGCTGAAGCTAAAGGATCGCTTCGACAGGTAAGAAAAGGAAATGTAACCAAGTTTCATATCAATTCCTTTATGTCGGTAAGAAGCACAGTAAAATCACATCCTGTCCTGGCATCAAGAATTTCAAGTAAAATCACACATTTTACTGGAAACAAAGTAGGGAAGCCAGAAGGAATAGTTTGACATGCATTTTCATTCTGCATGTGCACCGTTGACAAAAGAATTTTCTTCTCCTCTATTTTCATTGCAAAAGTTATGTGTTCCTTTGCTTAATAGTGCTTTAAATATAATTAGAAAGCTTGAACAGGTACAATAAAACTGAACCTCTTGTTTATGATTTCAGTCTGGAAGAAAAAGAATAAGATTTATTATCTTTTACTGTTAGTCCCAAGTCCTTAACTTTAGATTTGATTTGTTTATTATTCACACAGGGTTGGAGTTAATTTCCCCACAGTAGAAGTTCGATTCGAGCATTTAAATGTCGAAATCCAAGCATCCACAGCTTCTCAAGCTTTGCCTACCTTTCCTAACTTCTTTGTTAACATTCTAGGGGTAACTATTTGCAGTATTAGCAATGCTGTTATTGACTTATATGGTAGTCACAGATTTCACAAAATTTTCCTAATTTAAAGTTCACCCTTCCTTTCCCTATATATGAAAGGGCGTCTTGAATTATCTGCACATCCCTCCAAGTAAGAAGAAACACCTTTCTGTCCTCAAAGATGCTAGCGGAATAATCAGGCCATCAAGGTTAGAAGATCTTGAAGTAATATTTTGTTGTTTGGATTTTCAGGTCATTTTATTTTTAGTGCCGATCTTTTATGTAATTATTTTTATTTCAGGATGACTTTGCTTCTTGGTCCTCCTAGTTCTGGAAAAACCACACTCTTGTTGGCATTGGCTGGAAAGCTTGATCCGAAAATGAAGGTGGGCAGTGGTTATAACATATAGTAGCTCCCTACTTTCTATAGAAAAAAAGAAAAAATACTGTTTCAAGCTTAAGCATTTAATTTTCTATTGCAGTCTTCTGGAACTGTGACTTACAATGGCCATATGATGAATGAGTTTGTACCTCAAAGAACAGCAGCTTACATCAGTCAAAATGATCTTCACTTGGGACAACTAACTGTGAGAGAGACCTTGGAATTTTCGGCAAGATGTCAAGGTTCTGGATTCCTACATGGTAAGACTAATGTAGTGGTGCATCTTTCCTTATGTGCTAATTTCAGAATGGTATAAAACCAAAATTGTAGGGCCTCACTTCACTGTAATGCTAATCACCTCAGCTCTTATGACCATGGAGAACCAAAAGAAAAAAATACTGATTGGACATTTGCTGTCTAATGATCTTTTGTAATATGCAGAGATGCTGATTGAGTTGTTTAGAAGAGAGAAAGAAGCAAATATTAGGCATGATTCAGATATTGAAGTCATTATGCAGGTAAGGAAGGTTTTCTGAACTGTAGTTAACCGGAAGAGCATAAGGAAGAGATTTTCTAGTCAGTATCTGAGTGAAATTTATGGGCTGAGTTCTGCCATATGTTAAGTTTTCTAACCTTTATTGGAACCTTCCGTGGTCTAATTAATCATCAACAGAGGTTTGTACTTATGTTCAGCTAGCTAGATTCCTTGAAATTGACTGTCATCTTCTTTGTCGGTTTCACAGGCAGTGGCAACCGCATCTCTGGAAGCAAATGTTATTACCAACTATGTCCTGAAGGTATGTATTGGAAGGAGACAAGTAGTAATCAAATTACTTTAATCAAGTTGCGGATAGTCCATATCTTTATATGTATTCATGCATTTTCTCTCCATTTACAGATACTAGGGTTAGAAGTCTGTGCAGATACTATTGTGGGGAATGAAATGTTCAGAGGCATTTCTGGAGGACAAATTAAGCGTCTTACAACCGGTAAATAATCTTCAATAGTCCGTATCTAACATCAACACAAGAATCAAGTGTGTAAAGATATGCATCACTTCGCAGGAGAGATGCTGGTTGGATCTTCAAGGGTATTGTTTATGGATGAGATCTCTACTGGCTTGGACAGCTCTACAGCTTTTCAAATTGTGAACTCAGTAAAACAATACATTCGAGCTGCTGACGGAACTGCAGTCATATCACTCCTCCAGCCAACACCAGAAACTTATAGCCTATTTGATGATATTATTCTCTTGTCAGAAGGCCAGATCGTCTACCAAGGTCCTCGGGACAATGCACTTGAGTTTTTTGAATATGCAGGATTCAAATGTCCCAAGAGAAAAGATATAGCGGATTTCTTACAAGAAGTAAGTAAAGATGAAGATATTATTCCTTTCACATAGTTACATAAAGGTTTTCAATAAAAAAGAGCCTGCATGGATTCATTGCAGGTGACATCCAGAAAAGATCAAAGGCAGTATTGGGGAACTCATGATCAACCTTATAGGTTTGTTACAGTTGAGGAGTTCGCGAAGGCATTTACTTCTTTCCATGTGGGAAAGAGTATGCAGCATGAGCTGTCTACTCCATTTGACAAGGCCAGAAGCCACCCTGCAGCTTTGGCAAGCAGAAAGTATGGTATTGGAAAGATGGAACTGCTTAATGCTTGCTTCGCTAGAGAATTCTTGCTACTGAAGAGGAATTCTTTCATCCACATTTTCAAGATCACACAAGTTAATATCTTAACCATCTAGTTCTTTATTCTTTTAGATATCTGGATTTTTAGTTGGCATGTATTCTGAAGGTCTTTCACTCTCTTTTGTCACTAGCTAACAATAATGGCAATTGTTGCCATGACTCTATTCCTGAGGACTGAGATGCACCGAGATTCAATCATTGATGGCGCAATATACATGGGTGCTTTGTTCTTTACTGTTATAATGGTCATGTTCAATGCCATGTCAGAATTATCGATGACTGCTGCAATTCTTCCTTTGTTTTACAAGCAAAGAGATGCCCTCTTCTATCCTTCATGGGCATATTCTCTTCCCCAGTGGATCCTTCAGATTCCTATCATATTTGTGGAAGTTGCTGTGTGGGTGTTCATCACTTACTTTGGTATTGGATTTGATCCTCATGTAGGAAGGTAAAAGGGGAGAGGGGAAAAACTTCTCTGTTAGTAAATGGCATACAGTTTGTTAATTTTTTCCTGGTCCACCCGGAATTAATCAGTCAATGAATGCACACTCTGCAGGTTATTCCGGCAGTACCTCATCCTCGTATTGTTTTACCAGACGGCGACTTCACTCTTCCGATTCATTGCTGCAGCTGGGAGGGACATTGTTGTTGCCAACACCTATGGATCATTAGTATTATTTGTGCTTTTCACATTGGGTGGCTTTATCCTGTCAAGAGGTAGTAGCATTCCATTGCCAAGTTAACGCCTTTTCAGTTTAATGCTTCTCTTTCAAAACTCAGAATGATTAACTTTTGTTTATTGAATTAATAATTTAGATGACATCAGCAAATGGTGGACATGGGGTTACTGGATATCACCGTTGATGTATGGACAAAGTGCAATTGTAGTTAACGAGTTCTTGGGAAAAAGTTGGAGTCAGGTTATTTTCTATAATCTAGATTACTATACGTTGGCGTTCTTCTGTCAAAAGAAAATGTCTCACTTCACTTGTCAAAAACACAGATTCCACCAAACATGACAGAACCACTGGGATTTCAGATTCTGAAGCTTCGCGGGTTCTTTCCTTATGCCTATTGGTATTGGATTGCACTATCTGCATTGATTGGATTCGCATTACTATTCAACATTTGTTACACTATTGCTCTCACTTTACTGAACCGTAAGTGTTATACTTCTCCATTTCGTGATTCCTGAAGCTGCAAGTTTAAGTTAATATTATCGAAATGCTTAAGGTAGGGACTATAACTAATAACTTAATGATTTTCAACATACTCTGCAGCATTTGCTAGACCACCAACAATTATAATCGAAGAGCTCCAAAGTAAAACATCTTCCGAACTAAGAGGTTTATCACAAAATGGAGATAACCACTCAATCAATTCTGGTAATAGAAACTTATAGTTAGTCTGTGCTTGTGCTTTATAAGTTCTTTTGCATCATTTTGGTAATTATTTCCTAATTAGCTGCAGATTGCACTGACTTCACTAATGAGGAAAACCACAAGAAAAGGAGAGGAATGATTCTTCCATTTGAACCCCACTCCATTGTATTTGATGATATTACATACTCGGTCGACCTACCTCAGGTTTAAGCAAAGTTGAGTTATTTCTTATCTTATTAGGATGAAGTCCAGAAAAAACAGGGCTAATCTTGCTAAACTGAATTGTCAGGAAATGAAACATCAGGGAGTCCTTGCAGATAAATTGCTGCTTTTACAGGGTGTGAGCGGTGCTTTCAGGCCAGGTGTTCTCACAGCACTGATGGGTGTTACAGGTGCTGGGAAAACCACTCTGATGGACGTACTGTATGGTAGGAAAACTAGTGGATATATGCAAGGGAAAATCACAATTTCTGGATACCCAAAGAAGCAAGAAACTTTTGCTAGAATTACTGGTTACTGTGAGCAAAATGACATCCATTCTCCAAATGTTACAGTCTATGAATCATTGCTGTATTCTGCTTGGCTTCGTTTGCCAAGTGAGATCGACACTTCAACCAGAATGGTATAGTGAGCCTTTCCATCAGAAATCTGCTTCAGTATTCTTTTCAGTTGTAGTATCTTAAAAAGTTTGAAGTAGTGATTTTTTTCTACTTTTAAACTAGTTACATTACAAAAAAAAAAAAAAAAAAAAAACCTCTTTGCTCTTTGAAAACAGTATGTAAGCATTGAAAATACAAAAATGGTTGCAGATGTTCATTGAGGAAGTAATGCAGCTCGTTGAACTAACTCCACTGAAACAAGCCTTGGTTGGCTTGCCGTGTGTTAATGGCTTGTCCATTGAGCAGCGCAAGCGGCTTACCATTGCAGTTGAGCTTGTTGCAAATCCCTCTATAATTTTCATGGATGAACCGACTTCTGGGTTGGATGCAAGGGCAGCTGCAATTGTCATGAGAACAATAAGGAACATGGTGGACACGGGCAGAACAGTTGTTTGCACGATCCATCAACCAAGTATTGACATATTTGAAGCTTTTGATGAGGTGAATATATATTCTATAATATAAATTTATTTCTATTGTGGAATTACTCCACTATGTATGACTGCGTTTTAACTTGGCATGACAGCTATTCCTGTTGAAGCAAGGAGGACAAGCAATATATGTTGGGCCTTTGGGTCATCATTCCTCCCTACTAATTAACTATTTTGAGGTACTGTAGGTTTGTAAATGACCAAATACAAGCCTTCAAAGCTTTACAGCTTTGCTTATGTTGCACATTGACTAATTCATTTTTGTCATCAAGGGACTTGGGGCCAGTAAGATTAGAGCTGGTCAAAATCCAGCTACTTGGATGCTCGAAGTCACCTCTTTTGCACAGGAAAAAGCTTTGGGGATTGATTTTGCATCTATTTACAAAAATTCAGAACCTTACAGGTATCTATTGCTGAAATTAGTTTATTGTATTTGGAAGGTGAAAAACCAAAATGGCTTGTTGCCTTGAAAGGACAGGTTGGACTAAACATCAGAAGTCTTGAAGTAATTTAAAACCATAATGTACATCCAGGAATGTATTCTTCAAATACTAAATAAACCTTAAATTTGTTTATGATGAATGGCATATGTTTCAGGAGAAACAAGTGTTGGAATAGTGTTGCCTATTCCAATCCCACATCTTGGAGAAAGTGCTTGTGGGGGGTTTTGTTTTGCTATAAATAGAACTCCCCCTTGCCTTAGAAATTCATCCCAAAAACATTAGAGTACATTGTATCCTAACAATTGTACTAAATACTCTTCATCTCCTATAAAAAGAGCAGTGCTCCGGAGACGTAGGCATAATTGGCCGAACTCTGTTAACAATTTTAGTGTGTTCTTTCTTTTATTATTCTGTCTTTAATTTCTGCATTTATTTAGTATTCAATATTGGTCGGCTAAGCCGCCTTTTCTCTTTGTTGGCTGGCAAAGCCGCCTTACTTTGTCTCTTTTGTTGGCCGGCTAAGCCGCCTTTTGTCGGTTGAAGTTGTGAATTAAAACACTGTGCAAGTAAGTCCTGTCTAGGAGGCTGGGTTTTAAGTGAACCATAGTTCCTTCAGTCTTTCTTGGGGATTTATCTTGGAATGATAATTCTGTCTAAGGAGATAGGCTAGGCCATCTTTCCTGGGAATTATCGAATCAGTTCAATTCACTAGTTGAGGGGAAATTACCCGAGTTTTCCCAACAAGTGGTAGCGGAGCCGAAGGTTCGTCCTTTGGGCTATTTGTAATTGTTGAATACTATCTTTTGATTTTGTAATGGCGGAAGCAGGTTCAAAACAGGAGTATCATTGGAGGCTGTATGTTCTGCTTTGTATAGTCACGAGCTGAGACAACAAGATAAAGTGAAGAACAAAGCACCTGCAGCAGATGAAGCCTTAGTGGTTAGAGGACGACAGCAAAGCCAGACAAAGGGGAGAAGAGGAAGATCCAAGTCCAAAAGCAGAGTTGCCAAAGATGAATGTGCCTTTTGTCATGAGAAAGAGCATTGGAAGAAAGACTGTCCGAAGTTGAAGAAGAGAGGAAAGACTCCAGAAGATGCTAATGTTGCAGAATGCAAGAGTGATGCGGAGTCAGAAGTCTCTTTGGTTGGTTCACCCTCAACATCACAAGCAGATGAGTGGATTTTGGATTCAAGTTGCACCTACCATATGTGTCCCATCCGGGAATGGTTCTTTGAGTTTGAACAGCTCAATGGTGGGGTTGTTTATATGGGCAATGACAACCCATGTAAGACAGCCGGGATAGGTTCAATCAAGCTGAGGAATCATGATGGATCCACCAGAATTTTGAGACATGTTCGATATGTTCCAGAGTTGAAGAAGAATCTCATCTCTTTGGGGGCTTTAGAATCAAAAGGCCTAGTTGTCACTATCCGAGATGGAATTCTTAAAGCAACGTCAGGAGCTTTGGTGATGTTAAAAAGAGTGAGGAAGAACAATCTGTATTACTACCAAGGTAGTACAGTGATTGGGGCAGTAGCAGCAGTAACTTCTGGAAGCAAGAAGGATGCAGAGGCAACAAAGCTATGGCATATGCATTTGGGACATGCTGGTGAAAAATCCTTGCAGATTCTTGCCAAGCAGGGATTGTTGAAAGGTACGAAGACTTGCAAATTGGAATTTTGCGAGCATTGTATTCTGGGAAAGCAACGAAGAGTGAAGTTTGGCACTGCGATCCATAATACCAAGGGGATTTTGGACTATGTGCATTTAGATGTATGGGGACCTGCGAAGACTCCATCCCTTGGAGGTAGGCACTACTTTGTCACTTTTGTTGATGATTTTTCCAGAAGAGTGTGGGTGTTTACAATGAAGAAGAAGGATGAGGTGCTTGGAATTTTCCTTAAGTGGAAAGCTCAAGTTGAAAACCAGACAGGGAGGAAGATTAAAGTTCTCCGAACAGACAATGGTGGAGAATATA
>JAKUCV010003690.1:82781-103894 GCA_028386065.3 Turnera subulata
TTTCATGCACGGACGAAGCATATCGATGTTCGCTATCATTTTGTGAGAGAGATTCTTGAAGAAGAAGAGATACTTCTCCAGAAGATTTTGACTACAGAGAATCCTGCAGATATGATGACCAAGGTGGTGACAAGGGCCAAGTTTGAACATTGTTTAGACTTGGTCAATATCTTACATATTTGAGTTGACGCAAGTTGGAAGCATTGTTCTTTGTTTGGTTGAGAAGATTAGTACTTAGTGGGATTTGAATAGCAACAAGGTGGAGATTTGTTGGAATAGTGTTGCCTATTCCAATCCCACATCTTGGAGAAAGTGCTTGTGGGGGGTTTTGTTTTGCTATAAATAGAACTCCCCCTTGCCTTAGAAATTCATCCCAAAAACATTAGAGTACATTGTATCCTAACAATTGTACTAAATACTCTTCCTCTCCTATAAAAAGAGCAGTGCTCCGGAGACGTAGGCATAATTGGCCGAACTCCGTTAACAATTTTAGTGTGTTCTTTCTTTTATTATTCTGCCTTTAATTTCCGCATTTATTTAGTATTCAATATTGGTCGGCTAAGCCGCCTTTTCTCTTTGTTGGCTGGCAAAGCCGCCTTATTTTGTCTCTTTTGTTGGCCGGCTAAGCCGCCTTTTGTCGGTTGAAGTTGTGAATTAAAATACTGTGCAAGTAAGTCCTGTCTAGGAGGCTGGGTTTTAAGTGAACTATAGTTCCTCCAGTCTTTCCTGGGGATTTATCTTGGAATGATAATTCTGTCTAAGGAGATAGGCTAGGCCATCTTTCCTGGGAATTATCGAATCAGTTCAATTCACTAGTTGAGGGGAAATTACCCGAGTTTTCCCAACAACAAGGACCTTATTAAAGAGCTAAGTGCTCCAGCTCCTGGTTCAGAGGACCTCTTTTTTGCCACGCGTATTCACAGTCTTTTCTCAACCAGTGTATTGCTTGTCTATGGAAGCAATATTTGTCTTACTGGAGAAATCCAACTTACACTGCCATAAGGCTTCTCTTCACAACTTTTGTAGCCTTAATGTTTGGGAATATATTTTGGAATATAGGCTCCAAAAAGTAAGTCAAATGCAGTGCCAACACAATTCAGAAGTTTTAAACTGTAATAATGCTTCTTTCTGTCTTACAAACATTTATATTTCTTCAAAATGCAGGGATAAGTTACAAGATCTTTTCAATGCAATGGGTCTATTGTATGCGTCTGTCCTTTTCCTGGGGGTGCAAAATATGTTAACAGTGCAACCTTTAGTAACTGTTGAAAGAATCGTCTTCTACAGGGAAAAAGCTGCAGGAATGTATCCAGCTTTTCCCTATGCTATAGCACAGGTAACATATTACAAGTTATATAATCTTTTCAGAAGAAACAATGATGCTATATGAGCTGCATTTGATTTACCAGATTAGTATTTGTTTTTGTCTGTATATTCTTATTGAGCTTCCATACATTCTCGCGCAATCCTTGGTCTACGCTACAATAATCTACACAATGGTTGGATTTGAAATGACTGCAGTGAAGTTCCTTTGGTATCTATTCTTTATATATTTCACACTATTGTACTTCACTTTCTTTGGGATGATGTGTGTTGGTGTGACACCAAATCACCACATTGGATCCATAGTTTCATCAGCTTTTTTTTCAATGTGGAACCTATTCTCAGGATTCATAGTTCCCCAAACTGTAAGTGTCTGCTGCCTAAATAAAATTCCTTTTAGTGCAAGGCTCCTTAAATTTACTCCCAGCCATCTCATATTTATGGATTATAATTTTTGTTCTGTTCTGTATCAGAGGATACCTGTGTGGTGGAGATGGTACTATTGGGCATGTCCAGTAGCATGGACACTATATGGGTTACTTGCATCACAGTATGGAGATGTAAAGACAACACTTGAGACAGGTCACACAGTGGAGGAATTCTTGAGAGTATACTTTGGCTTCAAATTGGATTTTTTGAATACAGTGGCAATTGTTGTTGTAGGATGGACAGTTCTCTTTGCATTTGCCTTTGCTGTTTCAATTAAGTTGTTCAATTTTCAAAGGCGATGAATTTCTGGAAAATAATCTTTACGTTTTTGAGAATGAATATTACTTAAATGTCTATACCAAGAAATGTCATAAAGAGTCTCTTTTTTATACTAAGGTGTGTAATAAGAAATTGCATATAGCAAAGGTTGTTGGACTCTGTGCCTCTTAAACAAGATTCCAGTTTCAATTTTTATATTTCTATATAGAGGGTGGAATATTGGAAGGGTCATTCCTACTAATATGACATGTTAGTCGATCATGAAAAGGAAAAAGGAAAAAGAGTATGGCATGTTATTCTTTCTACTAACTATTTACAGTACATGCATAAGCTACCACCTTTGAAAATTAAACACCTTAATAGCAAAGGCGTAAACAAATGCAAAGAGCACCCCAAACCCGACCACAACAGCTACAACTCCTAGATACTCATTCTCATACCCAAAATATATTCTCACCACTTCTGCTACTGTCTTCCCTGTCTCAATTCTTCTGTCGTTTATATTTCCATACTGTGATGTCAACAATCCGTAAAGACTCCATGATATTGGAGACAACCAATGGTACCATCTCCACCACACTGGTATCAGCTGTTGCACACCAGAAAATAAGTCCAAGAGGTAGTAATAAATTGTAGGATGGATAAACATAGCATAGAGAACAGCAGAAGTACTTACCGGTCGCGGAATTATGAACCGGAGAAAAAGGTTCCAAATTCCATAAAACATGATGGAAATAATGTATGAAATGTGCTGGTTTGGTGTTATGGCTACACTCATCATTCCATACAAGGTGAAGTACAACATATGTGAAGTAGACAAAGAATAGGTACCAAAAGAATTTAGCAGCAGTCCACTCAAATCATATCATTGCATAAATTATGACATCATATAATGTTGCTTGTACGAAAACATAGGGAACTTCGATGAGGATCTGCAATAAAAGATTCCATTCATCAGGAGAATGACGTCAATAAAATTGCTGTTATATGAAGGATATTTTTGAGATGTGAAAGGTGTGTTACCTGTGCGAAAGCATAGGGCAAGGCTAAAGACATTCTTGCTGCTCTCTCCCTGTATAAGACAGTCCTTTCTACTGCTACTACTGGCTGTACCGATGTCGTAGTTTGGATGCCAATGAATAGAACTGGAAGATACATTGAAGCCATGGAATTAAAAAGATCCTGTCTGTTTTTTCCTTCAGCCCAATGCATGAAAATAACATTTCAGGCACATAGATCCCCTATTAATTGGAGCTTTCAAGTAGCATTGCTGCATAAATGAAACTTACATTTGGGAGCCAGCATCCCAGTATATTGAACAGAACAATAAGGCCACAGTAGTTGCAAACAGAAACTTTACAGCAGTGTATGGTGGATTGCGCCAGAATGACTGGTGTTGCTTCCATACGCAAGCTTTGAATTGGGTGAAAGATGGTTGTGAGAACCGTGTAGGAAAATGGAGCACCTTTGAGTCTGGAGCAGGTGTGCTTAATTCCTTGACAAGGGCTTTGTTTCCCTGAAACATAGATTACTATGATTGATTTAGGACTGGCATAGTATCTAAGTTGTTAAACAAGTACTTCTTCTGTTCCATGCTTGGATGAGCAGGCACGACACCAAATGATTTTACAGTAAATGGCCAAGCAGACAATATATAGCTTATCACAAACAAATACATGCCTATGTAGTTCTGAATTTCTGTGTAAAGCAGCAAAATCAACCCCCAAAGCTATTTCTGTTGCTAGATTGGTAACTTCTAACATCCAAGTTGCTGGACTCTGACCATCTTTGATTTTATTAATTCCTTCAATTGCCTAAGAAGTGGAACGGTAAGTTACTTAGCCTGAAGGAAGTATTGCATGAGGTATCAAAATAATGTGTATATTTTCTTTGCTATTAAATATACCTCAAAACACTGAATTAGATGTGCAGAATTGTGACCCAGAGGACCTGCATGTATTTCTTGGCCTCCTTTCTTTAAGAGGAATAGCTACAATTTCCGTTTCAATACAGATTCAATTAAGAATGATGAGAAGCATAAAATGAGGCTCCAATTAATCGTAATCCACTTGTAGCATTGTTTACCACATCAAAAGATTCGAATATGTCAATACTGGGTTGATGGATAGTGCATACAACAGTTCTTCCAGTGTCCACAGTTTTCCAATGTCCACAGTTACTACAATTGCAGCAGCTCTGGCATCTAGACCGGAGGTGGCTCATCCATGAATATAATAGAGGGTTAGCCACTAGCTCAACTGCAATGGTTAGCCTTTTCCTCTACTCCAAAGAAAGACCATTGAAACCAGGTAACCCAACTAATGCTTGCCTTAGTTCATTCAATTCCACAAGTTCCATTACTTCCTCCATGAACAACTGCGTGATCTTTAAGTTAGCAGTCAAATAGATAGTAGGTAGAATACACCATGATATTTCTAGTTCTTGGAATGCTCACCATTCTAGTTTGAGTGTCAATATCTGAAGGCAAATGAAGCCAGGCAGAGTAAAGGATAGATTCATAGACGGTAACATGCGGAGAGTGGATGCCTGTTTGCTCGCAGTATCCTGAAATTCTGGAAAAGGTTTCTTGCTTCTTTGGATATCCTGTACTGTGATGTTACCCTCTATGTATCCTCTAGTTTTCCTACCAGCGGAGTTAAATTATATAATTTATTTTATATGAATATCACGAGTTTTTATGTGAAGTCACGTTTTGGTCCGGTCAAAAACCGTAACGTAGGAAGGAAGACTTGAAATAGCACAGACCTTATATATGCGATTTACTCGACTGGGATAACCTCGCCAACTTTTCTTTATTAAAAAAAATGTGGGAAACGACTTGAAGATCATGATTGATATGGCCTACTCTAACGGTTGAAAAGTCATGATGGGATGGCCTAACCTAATTTGAACCAATGTGCAGAGTAAATAGTTTTTCTGTAACTCTACTTTATTGATTTTATATTTGTTGTCCCTCTTCATTTTTTTCACTCATGTCGTCCTTCAACTCTTAATTTATCGGGTCAGGTGGTCTATTTTACCTGCTGCAGCTGGTTGGTAGTTGTGGAGCTGATACGTGGTAGTGGAGCCCATGATTTGCACAATTTTTATTCTTTTTATCATTTTTATATTTTTTTAAATATTTAAGCCTTAAAAATCTTTATTTAAATTAGAATGTTTTAAAAAATAAATATTAATTTTTAAATCTGCAGTGAGAAAAAAATTAAATATTATCATCATCTCACCTAATCCCTCTATAATATTCTGGTTAACGAAATTGAACAAAATTAACCAAAATTAGAAAAAAAAAAACTAAAACAATGAGAGAGGCATATCTAATTCTAAACTATAAATTAAAAAATAAAAGGTTAAAAATAATAAAATCCAGTATATAATGAGAGAAATTAAGATTTATTTATTTTAAAGGATTTTAAAAATAAAATTTGATTGAAGAAAAAAATGATTAAATAAATAAGTTGTGTGTGGGCCCTACTGCCACCTTTCAGCTCCATAGCTATCAACCTGCTGCAGCAGGTAAAAGGGACCATGTGACCCGATAAATCAAGAGTTGAGGAACGACATGAGTGAAAAAAACGAAGAGTGACAACAAAAGCGAAACCGATAAATTGAAGGGACATAAAAAAACTATTTACTCTATACCTGGCCATGCAATTGGTGGGCCATTATTTCCCAATGTGAATGTGATAAATGGATCCTATACACTTTGCAGCAGCGAAACATTTGCATCTGTCTAGGAACTAGCAACATATGGTGTCAACTGTTAAGAGATCACTATAAAGGTTAGTGCCTTTTACAAAGCACTCAATAACAGTTTGAGTTAATTACATTTTGATCCCCTGAATTCAGGTTTATTTTTGACTCACCACCTGAACTTTTTTTCTCGTTAATTAACCACTTGTATTCCTAATTTGATTCAATTAACCCTGTCCGTTAGAAATCTTAGGTTTCAGTTAAATTATTTAATTGGATGTGGGGATGGGTAACACGTGGTAATATCTCAGACATTCATTATTTTTTGCATTGTCTTTTTAATCTCCAATATTTTTGACAAAAAATAAATTAAAATATTATTAAAAAAACTATTAACAAATCACGGCTCTTTTTTTTCTCTCTTCTTCTCCTCCTTTTTTTCTCTTTTCTTTTTCTTCTTCTTCTTTTCTCTTTCTTTTTCTTCCTCCTCCTCCCCTCTCCACAGAGATCTCGCATTTTTTTTTCACTTCTTCTTCTTCTTCTTTTTTCTTTTACTTCTTCCTCTCCACGAGCCTCCTCCTCCTCCTCGCCGCCTATACCTTCCACACACATCTCGCTTTTCTTTTTTTTTTCTTCTTTTTTTCTCTTTTCTGTTTCTTCTTCCTCCCCTACTCTCCTCATCGTCGCCCATGCCTTCCACACACATCTTGCCTTCCCTCCTACTTTTCTCACTGTTAGATTTAGAGATGAGATTGGATTTGATTTAGCGATTAGATGGGATTAGATTGGATTTGGTTTGGTTTAGTTTGATGTAGGGATTGGATTAGAGATTGAATTGGATTTGACTTAATTTAAAGATTAGATTAGATTGGAGTTGATTTGTTTGTGTATTTTGTACCAAAGCAATTATGAGTGAGGGAGTGATGAAAGAGAAATTATAAGGTACGCATTGCGACGTCATCATCCTATTAGTAATATTAAGGGCCCACCTTTTACAACACATCAGTTAATTTTAAACACGTCAATGGATCCGTCGTGGAATTTATTTTCTTGTTTTTATTGCACAAGAATTTATCATGATTCAACACCATCGTTTTCATCGCCGGCGCACAAGACTACCGCCACCTCAAGCTCCGCACCGCCATTCTCTCTCACCACATCCGCCATCATCGCCGCACGTTGGAGCACCGCAACATGAGCGCCACCCACCACCTCTCATCTCCTCTCCTTCTGAGAATTTGATTTAATAATGAAATTAGGTCTAAGATTCTTCCCCACCTTTGCTTTCCCCCCAATTGCCACCGCTAATCCCCCATCTCTTTACAATATATTTACTTCTTCTTCCTTACTTTTATCGGATAACAAAAGAAAAAATCTTATACTCAAAATTATTCACAAACATAAAAAACTAACTATCACAATAATGGTATTAAAAGAGTTAAGCGACGGCGAGCATCGTGCAAGGCGATGCGAGCATCCTCATACATAGATGCCATTATGTTCTCTCTCTCACCCGACGATCTGAGAAAAGCGCCGCCGCCGTTCGCTGCTGATGCCAAAATCAAACACACTACCATCGTCAAGCTCGACGTCGAAGCTCTCTTCTCTTCTGGTTCTTGAAAACCCAAGACCATAAAAGAAACCATCAAAGAGTACAAGAGTGCAGGGGCAAGATAACTGTTGGTAGAACCAAGGAGAATCGTCGACTGGATTTTTTTTCTTTCTTTTTTTTTTTCTGAAACAAGTTGTCATTTTATTTTTTTTTAATAGAAAGAGCAGTGAAATAAATTCCACGACGGATCCATTGACGTGTTTAAAATTAACTGATGTGTTGTAAAAGGTGGGCCCTTAATATTACTAATAGGATGATGACGTGGTACGCAATGCGTACCTTATAATTTCTCGTGATGAAATGGGTGGGGAGTGCGACCAAAGGGGGAGAGGAGGCGATGAAAGGGTTCTATGTTCATGCCTTCATCATTTTCTTTTTTTTATTTTTTTCTTTTTTTTCCATTATTTTTTTTATTTTTCTTAGAAAAGTAAAATAACCAAAAAATATTAAATAGTTAAGATTTTTTGTTTTCGTTAGATTTCTTGCTCCTTTTCTTTTTTTTTCATTTTTTCTTTTTTGATATAATATTTTATATTTCATTCTTTGTAAGAAAAAGGAAATAAAAAAATCATTGAATGGCTCATATATTGCCACGTGTTACTTATCCCCATATTCCGTTAAATAATCTAATTGAAACTTAAGATTTCTCATAGAGGAGGTTAATTGAATCAAATTAAGAATTGAGGTGGTCAATTGATTGATGAAGAAAATAGTTCAGGTGGTGAGACAAAAATGAACCTAAATTCAGGGGGTTAAAATGTAATTAACCCTAAAAATTTCCTAGATCTTCTGCAATTTTTTCTGAAAATAAATAACTTTTTGAAGTGCACTTAAAATTACCGTTCAAAAAAAAGAAGTGCACTTAAAATCTTGTTCTGAGGAGAAGAAAAGGAATATTGACTTTCTTTTAAGATAACAAAACTTGCATCACAATTCAATGGGCTTCAATGTAGGAAATCAGTTTCTTTTAGACCCCAAAAAAGGATATAGGAAATCAAGCAAATTCCAACTAACGACGGCTTGCTTGATCCTTCTTTTTCCCTAATTTGCATGATCCCTTTAGATGTGCCCCTCCATGCAGCTCAAATTAGACGCACAAAATATTACAACAAGAAGCAAATAAACTATGACTAGTACAAGAAAATACATCTAGCGACTCATATCAGAACCGCAAGAGTCCAACCGTCATAAAAAGAGGAAGAACACCAAAACAACAGGGCAAGCATGCCATTGAAGACAATGCTTTGCTGCAGTTACTACAGAACAATATGGCTACAGAATAAATATTGCAAGTATCAGATGCAAGGTGCTAAGAAGTGGGTTCAACTGCAGCTTGTTCATGCCAAACGCCATTCAAGTTGGACTGCCACAATCTTACCATCCCGTCAGTTCCCGTGGTTGCTAAGGTCGTTCCACTCATGTCCCATTCCATCTGCCACACCTAATCACGAAGAAAGTCAGCTTTCCTTTTCTTTGCCACATTCCTCCACATAACAAAGTACGCAACAGAAAACAAAATAAAACTGAAGCAACAACAGTGACACCTTTGATAATTATCTCAGCAGATTTATCTAAACCCAGTTAAGTCTTAAATGTGGCCATTTACAAATTGAGAGCAAAATTGAGGATGATAAGCTGCATGATATCCTGTGGTAATATGTATAGTGGATGCTTGAAATGTCCCTAGCTATGGCAGACAATGTGATATGTCATCATACCAAAAAAACCAAAGAAAGAAAACATGACTAATATTGCCAATAATACCTCGCCGTCAAAGCCACTAAGCAATGCCACTCTCTCCATAGAAAGTCTTCCATCAAGGTCCGGGTTCATGCCTAGATGCCATATGGAAATTCCCTTGTGAGTGGAAACTGCAATTAACTCGTACGGCCTATTAAGAAAAGGATGGTTAAGTATCATAGGAAACAAATGGAACAGTAACATCCTTGAAGCAGCTAGTCTAAACTTAAAATATTGGAGGTTAGCTTCTCCAAAGATAGTCTAACCAAGAGCAATCACTTTTATTGTTACTCCAACTCGATCATAGAGTTTTGGCTTACCACCCTTCTGGTGAGGAAGAAAATTGCATTTAAGGTTACCAAATTGTAAGACCCTTACCGGCCAATATTTGGAGCCCAAGAAACAGCAAACACCTGATCACTTTTGTCAACAGGCAAAGCCAACTCTGCAACTGGAAGCCATCGTTGATGGGCCTCATCAAACTCCCATACCTGTGAGAGCAAAGTACCGATCAGCTTATCAAAACCTCCCCTATAATAACCTCTTGTCTAATTACTCAAGAATTTAAATAGGGTATTGGTATCAAACACGCAGAAGTTAAATTTGAAAGATGCAAAGTTGTCAACCTTAGAAGAGTTCAGTTGTGGTGTGTCTGAATTGAAGCCCAAAACAAAGCTGGATTCTTGACTTTCACTCCTTTGTGGATTCCATGAAATAGATGCAGAAGAGCACACAGCCCTTCCAAAAGTAGTTACCGAGTCAATAACATTTTGAAATTCAGCCTGATCCAACAAGAAAAAGGGGAAAGAAAGAATGGAATTAGATATAGAATACATATCTAAGGTTAAATTTTCAAATGGATTAGCATAAGCAGGCTGCAAATATAAAAATAAGAACCTGAAGTTGCCAATTCTTCAATTCCACATGATCCAACAGCTCATGGACTTTCACATATCCATCTGAATATGCCAAAACCTGTAAACTGTGTAATTACGATCACGAATCAAATATCAAAAATATAATTTAAGCACTGTTCTTGTATAACAGCAGCAACCAGCCAAGCATAAACACATTTCTTCCGGTAAAAACATAATAACTCTTCCTAGTACACAAAATCACTACCATCCAAAAAAAATTTATCTCCAAAACAACAATAGAAACAGTTTTCAAAAGGCAATGCAGATTAATTCTATCAGAAGCAAATAAAAACTGAACTTACACTGCTAGTTTGCACTATATATAATTCAAATCATATGAGTTTCTAAAAAAATTAATTAAAACTCACCAATTTCAAACCCGACTGGAACACACCAAATTGAGCATCTAACACTTTGTTTCCCTTACTCTGAAAGCTTTTGCAATGCCTCCACATAGGCGTTTGCACATCAACATCTAAATTACCCAAAAAAAAATGCATCACCAAAACAAAATTAAAAAAAAAAAAAAAACTAATACCTTCAAATTTTTCTATTATATATTTCTAAAAAATGGAGAAACACATAAATACAAAAAAGAAATTCATAAAAACAAAAAAAATGGGAATACCGTCGACGGTTTCTTCCAACAAAGAGAGGCTTCCGTCGGCGGAGATGCAAGCCACTGCGTCGCCGTATTCTGGCGGGACCCACACAACCTTCAAAATGGCGCCACCGTCTACCTAACAAACAAACAAACTAACCGTTTAAGCAAAACCTCAACGTAAAGCGGAGCTGACTGCTTGGTTGCAATTTTAAAAGGGAAATAAATATTAAAAAGAAAAAGAACAACGAAAAAAGAGAGAGAGCAAAACTCGACTAACCCTAGCTTTGGAGGCGGAGTGGAAGGAAGAAGAGGAAGGGTCAGTGGAGTCGAAGATGGAGAGGGTGCCGTCGGTGGAGCCGGTGGCCAGTCTCTGGCCTGAGTAGTTCCAGGCGGAGCATGTGGTGCCTCTGTCTAGTGTTGCTATTGTCTTCTCCATTCGTTTTCTTTTTTTTTCTTCTTTTTTTCTTCTCTTTTTCCTTTTTCACGGTTTGTGTAGTATAAGGGTTTAAGGAGATGAGGGTACTTTTGGGAAAAAATCTCAACTGTCTCGATTCGAACGAGTGATGCTGCAGGCCCACTGGGCTTTGGCCTGTGTTATGTGGGCGGGCAAAATTGAATTTGATGATTGGAAATTTTATGAATATCCAGAAGTGGCAGGCCCATTGGAGATGGGCTGTGTTCATTTGTACGGACAAATTAAATTTGGCTCGATTCTAAATTAATCGGTTTAGTGGACACGAAAAAATAGGCTGCATGCTATGGAATTTGATAAATGTTATGATTGTGTCTCACTGGAAACTTTTTAAATATCCAGAGTCGTGATTGTGGATCCGAAATTCAAACCTTCAGTCCAAGTGAGGACTAAAATATTCTTTGAGTAACGATTCATTCATTATATAATTTGATGATGTTACCGTCAAAAATCACACCCCTCACAGTAGGGCCACGATAGCGAAAGAGGCCCGATCAGATAAAAGACAAGCAAAGGGATATTCGAAGCCTATAAAGATGGGCCCAAGCCCGATCTGGTCTAGTGGTGAGTGAGAAGGCATCTATGGCCCGTTTTTGGGAACCAAACGGACCAGACGCAGAAATCTAAAGGCCCGGTACAATTTACAGACACGGCCCAGCACCCCTTATAGGCGTCTGCGGTGGCCAGGATATCTTGGAAGGCGCCTGCGGTGAGAGGGGGCAGAATTACAAGTTGCCCCAACCTGTGGCCCTCCAGAGCAAAAGAGCGGGGGTAGAAGGGACTTTTACGTCAAAAGGAACCCGCAGAAGTACAAACTGACAGGACAGCCCATAGCATGACCACAAGTGGCATCCTTGGCACCATAAAAGCACGAGGTGGAATACAACAACATATACAAATACACACACAACTATGCACCTTTAAGTTATTTTACTTTTCATGTCATTTACTTTTATCTCTCGCACCCTTACTCTTTTACTTTAATCTCTCGCACCCTTACTCTTTTAATTTAATCTCTCGTTACCCTTAACTCCTTTATTTTTATCTCTCGTCACCCTTATCTCCTCCTAATCCTTATCCTTCAACCTTGTTACTTCCAATTTTCTTAAGTGTGTGCAAGTGATTGCCTTTCAGTTTGCTATGTAATTGCTGCCTACGGTCGGAAGATATACGACCGCAGGAGCTTAGTATAGGGAATCTGTGGGCTGCGGCTATTTTAGGCTGCACATTATCTTTGTAATCCAAGTATTATTAATGAAATCAATTACAATTGATTCTGTCCAAAGCCCAACAAGAGACATGCAACACCGTCTGCCCAGAACGACTCAGTTTTGGGTTTGGCAAATAATGATTGCTTGTTGTGTTTTCTAAAACTCCATTTTTGGGGCAACAGATGAATGATTATTGTTTTTTCTCTTTGAGAAATTGTTTTTTTTTTTTGAGAAAAATGAATGATTATTGTTAACTAACAAGTATCAAGCCAAAAAAAAAAAAAGGGTACCTGTACTCACCATTTTCCAATTTTTCTGTTCATTTTTGCACTTTTTATTTTGATCCTAATTAATTATTATCCTCGAGCAATCAACAATATTCAGTACCCAAAGGCCAAAACCTAAACTTTTTGCTACAAGAAAAAAACACCAAAACTAACACTCCGTTGGATTTACTTCTCAAAAAAAAGAAACACTCCATTGGATTGAAAATGTTTCATGCAATCTTTGATTGTCTCGTTTTCTTTCAAAGAACACAAATTTGATTGTAAATCAGACGACGTTGCAACAAGTCAATCAACGTCATCGCTTGCATTAACTCTGGGCTCAGATTCTGTACTTAGTTGGTGGCTGAATTGCTGTCTACGTTCAATCTTTGTAATAAATGTATGACCCCATAACACAATACGCCCCATGATCGATTTATGAGTTAAGTAAGACCCACACTTAACTTCATCCAGGGTCCCAGGCATCTATGATCTCTATATTTGACCAATTCAAAAACCAGCAGTTTGCCAAATCTTCATTATCTTTGCTTGCTTTGATTATGCTTTGGATGAAATCGATCTCAAAAGGCCTAGAAAGATGGCTTCGGCAAAGTTATGCCCATGTGGTACTCATTTGACGAACTTAAATTCATTCATCCCACCTAAGTTTTACTTCTTAATTAGTTATTTTTCTTTATTACCATGTCTAAGTTTTGCCATCCAGAACGAGACTAATAAGTGGAACTAAATGGCTTACTACTTAGAGAAAGTACACGATGAAAACTGAAATATAAGCTAGCTTTTCTCCACATTGTCATGCGTGTTTTCTAGGATCACAATGGATGGTTGTTGTTTGGTTTCTCTTGGCCTAAGACAAGCTCATGCTATGTGGGTTTCTTTTCGAGCAATTGGAAATTGATGTGTCATTTGTGCAATTGCTTGAGGGCAAGGAAAGTGCTGTCTTTAAAACCCCTAGTCCATTGCATTCTAGATCTTCTTGACGAGGATTGGCTGGTGGAAGTCCTTCCCAAGTAAAGGGAGGGCAATTCTCTTGCCAGATTGTTTAACTAATCATGTTTGCTCTGCTGCTTTTGTGCTAGTCCTTTGTGATCAGGTCGTGTCAAAGGAAGTTAGTAATATGGGGTAGCCAGAAGTTAGTAATGTGGGGTAGCCACGTTCATTTATTTACCACCAAAAAAAGAAAAACCAGTGATACTGATACCATATATCTCCACGTAACTACCCTTGAAAAATGCCATTCCAAAGGTATATGAATTCGAGGCAATTCCTAATTAACTGTGGTCAATTTTTAAAGTTGAAATAACTCAATATTTAATATTGTGGGGGAACTATGGTTTTTTTTTTGTTTTTAATAGCATTTATTTATGCATAAGACAATGTTTTGTTCTTAACAATATCTAGAGTAAAGAACATCTAATTGCATTAATATGTACATACACTTAATCCGTCGATGGCTTGCCTTACCAAATAATTATTTACTTAATTTTGCAGTAATATTATATATACAACCATTCCAACAAGCAAAACTGGACCAGGACGAGTGCTTCAAAAAACTTGAGATCCTTTAACCTTTCTGTCTGCGTGAAATGCTTAATAAGATTGGAAAAACGAATTGAACATCATTAATGTGGACGAAAGAAAAAAAAAAAGGGTATATATTGATATCAAATATATCGGACGCTTGAATAATTAAGTAAACGAGCACAATTAAGAATGCGTCTAAACAAGTTTTTTTACGATTCTTCCATCTAGCTTCCCTAGCTATATATCCCTTAGGCTATGGTTTTTTTTCTTTTGATCTTCTGTTTTTTTAAAAAAAAAAAATTGTAATTGTTTATTCTTTCATTGTCACAAAATGAAAACTCTCTTTGATTACGGGAAGTGATCAGCCTATACATGGAATTAATTGTATCTTCTCCGCAAATAATTTAGCTCTCATCATCGGAGAACTAAACATGATTAATTGATATCAAAATCAAAACGTGAAACCAACCAAATGGGATACATATCTTGACCACACTAATTTCATAATCAAAAGTCAAAGTTCTACAACCTTAAGCAACATGAACGTTGACACCAAAACATATAATAAAAAAAGAAACTATTATGAACAGAAAAAAGAAAAGATCTAAAATTAATATTACACAAACGTGTAATCATACGCAATACTTTCTGTATACTCTATCTATACTAATTAAGCACATGAAATACCGATGGGCGCCGTGAACCTCTCCGACGTGGTTTTCCTCACTAAAGAGTTAAACTCCGGCGAGAACCCGCCAAAATCGATCTCCGGCACCTCAGGAATAGTTGTAAGAGCACCGGACTTATCATAAATGATGAAGTATTGATCATCATGTGGAGGGTTGATGCCAGAGTTTTGTTTATTAGACCTGAACAAGGTTTTAAGGAATTTGTTGACTGACCTTGAAAATTTATTTGAAGGTTTCTTGGTCGACACCGCAGGAGGAGGAGGAGGAACTATCCTCCGGTCAGGCAAATGTGGCATGGACAAGGTTCTTGAATTTATGGCAGAGTCAAGTTGACGCTCCAGAGATTTTAGCTCAAAGGAGTCATAGAGAGTGCTACCACAATCCCATACAAGAGACTTGGCCTTTTGGTGTTGGGTTTGGTGTGGTTCTTGGGTTTTCTTGGTTTCTTGAATCTTCTTCTCCATAATCTTTTGGAGGAAGAATATGGAGGGAGGGAGATAAGAACAAGGGAAGACTTAATAGTAAGAGAGATTTATGTGTAAGAAGAAGGAAAAAAAAAAAA
Organism: Turnera subulata; assembly: GCA_028386065.3. Classification (NCBI taxonomy): domain Eukaryota; kingdom Viridiplantae; phylum Streptophyta; class Magnoliopsida; order Malpighiales; family Passifloraceae; genus Turnera; species Turnera subulata. The sequence continues at coordinate 98,142 of JAKUCV010003690.1, forward strand.
AAAGTGAGGACGAGGAGAGTAGGGACTAGGGAGAGAAAGAGAGAGGCTATAAAAGCCTTTCTTCGAATGGTAGGTAAATAATGGAACGCGTTAGCTATGACTTGGAAAAGAAACCGTTGCAGTGTTCACGGCCTTTACACACGGACCATTAACCTTCCATCTCCCTGTGAAAAAAGCTTAGCTTATTATCTTATTGCATGTAGTGATCAGCATTTATGGAAAGATGGTCGGCTTTAGACTTTTGCCCCTTATTAATATTGACAGCAAATGATAATTTAACAGATATATATTGGTTTTATCATATACTAACCACACCCCCATTAGATCACATGTTATAAGGAGTACGCGAAGTGACCATGATATAGTTATTATATTGCGACAAAAAAAATGATATAGTTATTATATTGCGGCGGGAAAAAAATGATATAGTTATTATATTATATAAATGTAGAATCACGATGATGGAGGTATTAATTGTACCTATTCTTTTAGTGACAATTAGCGAAGAAAAATCTCAACAAAGTAGAGACTAAGATATGTTTCTCATAAATTTATGGAGGATTGAGCTTAATTACAGCTGTGTGAGATTGCAGTGTAACCAAATATGGATATGGCCGGCCTATTTGGGATCCTTAATATATTGCAGGTTGGGTATTTAGTTCAGTAGTTGTTTGTTTATTGCAATTTCCTACCACAATTACAAAGCCAAAAATGTCTCAACCGTTTCATTTTGGTTCAAATTAAAGCATTTATTAGGTTTAATTAAATCACAATGTTTCTGGCCATCGACCACCTCCTTATACGTAAATCTTTTCAAGTTGTACGTATTCATCCCTCATATTTTTTATAATATTTTTATTTAAATCCTTGTTGTAATTCATATCTGATGTAATATATATAGTTTGGACCGGTGAAATACTTGACATATTCCCATTTATGACGTAGTTAGTAGTCTCTCATGTTATGAAAGCGATATAATAATAATGGGAACTATTGTTTTGGATATCTTTCACTGCATATGTTAGCAAATGAATTTGATTTATTTGTATACCAAACGTACAATCGGAAACACTATCTATATATTAAAAAAAATAATTGGCAACTGGCAATCATTTTTTGGTGGTCCTTGAAAATTAGGCCGAGTTTAGTTACTGACAATTTTGTACACCAAAATATTTATCATGGAAGCCACATCCCTTCATATAAAACCCACTTAAATTTAATGCTAACACGCAAAGCCATCTAATGCAAACAGAATTAAGCCCTAGCTAGTGAACAACACAAAACACTCAACCATGTCTCCAATAGCGACTCCTTTGTATTCTTATGAAAGATTTGAAACAAAAATTCTGGTAGCCAACTGTGCAACATTGTCCATGAGTTCATGAGACCTGACAAAATCAGGACAACCAATATATATTATATGCAAGCAATTATCCAAAACAAAGCGAAACCAAATTAAAACAGCAACATGCATCCAAACAAAAGGAATTAAACAAATATAGATAACGGCATAGAAGATAATTAGTTCGTTCATCAAGGCGTAGTCCAGGTGATTGCCTTTCAAAGGATCCGTGGTCTCATAAGGGCCAGCTCCTCGAGCTGGATTCTGGTAATAAATTAAGAGTTTGCAATTATTGTGGTTAATTATCAAGGAATAGTTGGAAATTTGTCGATTGCATATATAATAATGTACTAGTGAGACCTCACTGTGTATGACATATATTGAATTGGACGACTCCTTTGCGATACATATTAAACTATACAAAATTCTTTGTTTTTTGTTAAATAAAGACAAAAGGGGAAAAAGGGTATCAACATGAAAGATATAATACACACGAATTGTAGGTGTTGGCTCAATAATTTGCAGAGTATACTGCGTGTGTGCAAAATGCTGGTGATCATCATCATCAGCTAAGTCATTTCACATTTGGAAGTGTTACAATGGAACCAAAATTTCAACGATCAAAAAGCTTGATTACTTGTTAGTGACCCGCAATGTAAATATAAAAACATGAAGGAATAGGAGTGCTTATTTTTCAATTCGAGCGATGATCACATGATTGAGCAACTAAGCTACTGTACCACTCTAAAACATGTACGCGCAGGTCAATATCGTACGTCTAAATCATTCATTTATTAATTAAATGCAAGTATCTCTCATGAAAACCTGGCGTCAAAGATGGGATCATAAAATTTTCCATTCGTTGAAGTTTTCTATATTATGTTTTTTTGATGTTATATAACCATGGAGATCGCTACCGTATTCCCCGTTTCCAAGAATTCAATGGTGATACCAAATGGTGTTCAATAATTTGATTACCTGTATTTTGTGAATTGCTATTCAGATTAAATTCTTATTATCCATAATATACTGCAACTCATTTATAAAGAATTTTTGAACATTCTTAACAAAAAAAATTCGTGAAGAGAACATCAAATTGAATTCCGTAATTAACTTCACTGAGAAATTAAATGGTCCGTAAAGAAGAAATTAACTAAAGGTTCTTATCATAAAGAAATATAGAATCAGAATAAAAAAGAAAAGCTAGCTCGTGGTTTATGAGATTAATTAATTAAAATTTTCATGTTACCTGTCGCTAAAAATTGAGAAAAGAAACCATGCTTATCTCCCGTTTTTTCGGGTTCTCTCGCTTCTGTGAGTTTCTCTCCCATCTAGGGTTATCTCCTTGCAACAAAGGCTTTCTTCATACGGTTTCGTCTAGAGTTTTTCTTTGGTTTTTCTTTGGTTTTCTTGTTTTTTTATTGGTTGTGGGTGTTTTTTTGGTCGTGATGGTGTCAAATCTCAACCTGGAGGAGGGGGAAGGCCACCGGAGGCCTTCTTTTGTTCCCGAGGACCCGACTGTCCAGGAGACAGAGGTAGTGGTTGTGGAGGAGGATGAGGAAACGGAGACTGATCTCTCAGCTACGCTCTACTTGGTTGCGAAGCTGTGGACGGAGTGCCCCTTTAACGCTCAGGCTTTCATGGATACCATGAAACAGGTTTGGCGTCCAACACACGGGGTGGAGGTTTCACAGATCGAGAGGAACCTTTTTGTGTTCCAAATTTTCAACTACAAGGATAAGTAGAGGGTTGTAGATCAGGAGCCATGGAATTTCGACAACCAAGTGATCATGTTCTGTGAACTTACTGGTAATGAACAACCGTCGTCCTTACAGTTGTTCACTGTCCCACTTTGGGCTAGGGTATATGATGTACTGTTTGATATGCGGACAGAAAAACTTGTGGCGGCTCTGGCCTATAAGATTGGGGAGTTTAGGGGGTTGGAGGAGAATTGTAATATGAAACATGGAAAGTATGTAAGATTGAGGAGTTTAGGGGGTTGGAGGAGAATTGTAATTTGAAACGTGGAAAGTATGTCCATTTCAGATTACTATTTGATGTTCGTAAGCCACTGTTTCGTGGTTCTCTCATGGCGAAAAAGGATGGTAACCCATTATGGGTCTATTTCAAATACGAGAGACTCCCACTATTTTGTTTCTATTGCGGGTGCTTAGGTTATGTTGATCGAGATTGTGCGGCGGGTGATGATGAAGAGCTGAACCTAATTGAGACCCCATATGGCGACTGGCTGCATGCATCACCTAAGAAGCCTACTGGGCCTAAATTTCTGGGGGAGGATGCATCGGAGAAAGTAGCTCGTCGTTTGGTCTTTAAACCTGCCTCTTCTTCCCTTTGGTCTCACTTTGCTGGTAGTCGCATGGGATCCCCTATCAGGTCTGTGCACACTCAGGCTCATGGTGATGGTGCTTGGATGATGTGTCTGGAGGGATTAGGAGTTGTGGGATGGTAGCACAAAAGATGGTTGTTATTGGCGGGGGTGACAAGACGGGAATGAATGAAGTTTTGTTGGGAGTTAAATCTATAGGTTTATCAAAGCCGGGTCTCGGGACACAGATTCAACAAGTTTCAGGTCAAACACAGGACAATAATCTTCCTACGGTTATGTCTATTGTTTCGGGAGGTGTTCTGCCACGATCTCTCCCAAATACCGGACGGTCTGAACAGCGCTCCCCACCGAGCACTAGTCCAGTGGTGTCCAAACTTTTTGGAGCTCCAGTAAACAGAAGCTTAGATTTCTCGGCAGGTCTATCCCCCACTAATTTGAATCAACTGGTTCGGGTGTCTCCACTTCCAGATATAGCAAACAGTACGATCCCACTCTCAATGAACCCGATGGATGGTACTTCAATCAGGTCCTCTCATACTCCTCTGATTTCTGATTCTCCTAGTGATACTATTGAGTGTGTTGCTCCTAACCCGGCTATTGAGAGGGGGTCTTAGAAGAGAAGGGCCGGGATTGGCTCCGGGCTGGAACCATCTCTCCCTAGTTTGGTCCACATGAAGCGTCGAGGTGATCCTATGAATGATGACACGATGGAGGTTGCACAGGGTGTTGTAATGAAAAGGAGGAAGGATGACTTGGCTACTGAAGAGCAGGGAAGGAAGTTAATGGCGGAGGTTGCTCAATCGCCATAAGTATTTTATGCTGGAACTATCGTGGTTTAGGGGATCCACGAGAAGTTTCGAATTTGTGCATGCTTATTAGGCTTTCATGGCGTGATAAATGACGTGTTACACTTCAGTCTCTCAGCCTCTATCACATTGATATCATTGTCGAAGGTGTTGGGGATATTTCTGCATGGCGGTTCATGGGGATTTATCGATGGCCTGGTAGCTCTGAGAAGTGGCATACGTGGGAGTTATTATCTTTATTGGGTGGTCAATTCACTCATCCTTGGATCTGTGGCGGAGACTTTAAGGAGATTTTATTTCAGGGTGAAAAGAGGGGCGGTGTAGTTCGTTCATCAGAGGCTATGCAAGGCTTTCGGGATGCTCTAATTGATTGTTAGTTACATGATCTGGGGTTCCAAGGGTGCGATTTTACTTGGGTGTGTGGGGAAGGTGATAATGCTTTGGAGGGACGGCTTGATCGATATATGGCTATGGAAACTTGATTAACTGCTTTCCCGAACATTTGGTTAAGCATTTACCTAGAAAAAAGTCTGATCACAACCCCATAAAGCTTATTTTGAATAGACAAGAGGCAGCAATCAAGAAGGCACCCAGAATATTCAGATTTGAAGCATTGTGGTTGGAGGATATTGGGTGTAGTGATACAGTGGAGCGAGCACGGACTTCATAGGGGGAACCATCCTCCCTTGACAACCATCAATCCAAACTTTCTAAGTGCAGTTCTATGTTGAGTAGTTGGAGCCAAAATGCCTTTGGATACATTGCTCGTCAACTGATTCAGAAACATAAATACCTGGATAAGCTTCATTGCCAAGTTCAATCACGTCAAGTGATACAACAAACTTCAAACCTGAATCAGGAAATTGAAGAGTTGATACATAAGGAAGAAGTAATGTGGGCACAGAGATCGAGGGTTAATGTGTGCATATTTTACACACATTTTGGGATTTAATTTGTGACATTTTAGTTGTTTTTAGTATTTATTTATTTATTTTTCTAGCCTTTATTTAATTTATTCTTAATTATTTTCTTTCCTTGTGTGTAAGGACCTTTTCGCAGGAAATCAAGAATTCTGGACCTTTTTGGATGAAAACAAGGAAAGTATGGGCTTGCTTGGAGTTTGCGCTACAAGGAGCAGAATTAGAATCATGAATGGGACAAGAATTGTTCAAAAGTGGTTCATTGCACACGTGGTCATCCTTGTAAAATGGAGGGAAGACAAAATCAAATCCAACAAAGACCAAGTCTAGCCACA
>JAKUCV010003691.1:0-14971 GCA_028386065.3 Turnera subulata
ACTTGGAAGTCATATTTTGCAAACCAGTCCTTCCAGCGCAATAATTGTTTCTCCGGGAGGGACTTGTTCTTGAAATCTAAAATCTTTGGAAAGGAGGAATTATCCATCTGTACCTTGAAATGATGTCCAATCAAATGGAATTCAAATTTCTTGATCCCATTTTTTACTGCCAAAATCTCCTTGTAAATGGTGTGGTAATTCTTTTCAGAGTCTTTGAATTGTCCACTAGCTTGCCCACAAAGATGTTTTACGTTGTCAATTTCTTCAAGGAGAACAGCACCCCAATAATGATCACTAGCATCAGTCTGAAGGATGCGTAGGCCCACAGAGGGAATCTTCAAGGGTGGAGGATTTTGGGCTATTCGTTTTAACTCCTTGACAGCTGTTGTCTGTTCTTGACTCCATGGTGGGGGTGTCTTTTTCAGCATTTTTTATAAGGCTGAAGTGTAGGTGGCAACGTTTGGGATAAAGTTGCGAAGATAATTGACAATGCCTAGGAACTGTTGGACTTCTTTTGGGGACAGGTGTTTATCTGGAAAAGTAAGCAATTCTTGTGCAATATGTGGTCCTGGACTGTAGTGGCCGGATGAGATTCTCATGCCAAGAAAATCTACATGAGGTTGGCCAATAAAGCTCTTCTTTTCCGACAGCATGATGCCATATTTTTGGACAATAGCTTGAAAGTCTTCCAATAATGCTCGGTGGGACTCCTCATCTTTTGAAAAGAGAAGGATGTCATCAATATACACCAAAGTACTGTGGAGTATCGGTGCAAATATTCTTGTCATTGCTTTCTGAAAAAGAGATGGGGCCACTTTCAAACCGAATGGCATGACTGTCCATTGATACTGAGCGTCTGGAATACAGAAAGCTGTTTTGGGACGATCTTCTGGATGGATACCAAGCTGCCAGAAACCTGCTTTGAGATCAAACTTGGAGAAGATGAAGGCTTCTTTGAGATGGACAAACAAATTTTCAATCTTCGGAATGGGAAACTTATCATCTCGTAAGAAATGATTAAGTGGCTTATAATCAATAACAAGCCTCTTCTTCCCATGTAATTTTTCAGTACGCTTCTCCACATAGAATGCTTGGCATGCCCATTCAGATTTTGTGGGCTCAATTAGCTTTAAAGAGTTGCATTCTTCCCTTGCAAGTGTCAAATCAGAAGGAGTCATACCAGGATGACTGGCCTTTGTGGGATTAATGTCTTCATTCTTCTTGAATGGCAAGGAGATGAAAAACTCCTTGTTTTTCCACAGAGGAAAAGGATGATGGAATTCTGCATGAGAGTCTGCACAAGACTTGAGAAGTGAATCACGGACCGCTTCAAAAGATACTGGAACTTGGGCCAATGAATAGATCTTGATAATGTCTGTGTATTGAGACCATTTGGCAAAATTTGAAGAGACTTGGCCTTCTGATAAATATCAAAACCAACCACTATATCACGATCTGGAAGATGAGATCCAAGAATTTTTACCCAGACAACACATCCAGGGAAGAACTGGATTCCTATGTTTCGCGTTGTGATCAGATGGGTTGTAAAGACCTTTCCATTTGTAGCCCGAAAATGTTGCACATGCTTAACCCAATAATGAGCTGGTAAAATTTCTGGATTCATGATACTCTTTTGGGCTCCTGTATCCATAAAACCAATAGCTGAGATGGGCTTCTCATACTTAACTGGTGAAATGGACAGATTAACATGTGGACTAGTCAGAGTGGGCTGAGAGGGCTGGGCCATAAAGATTGGAATATCTTCTTCAGAGGAAGAGGAATCTGAGCCTGAAACTTCATCATCCGTGACAGCAAGTGCGAAGATGGTTTCATGATTCATTTCTTCTTGCTCAGAATAAAGAGATTCAATATCTCCATCAGAGTCGTTGAGATCAATCTGCTGAATCATTTTTGCTGACTTGGCTGGCTTGACTGGACAATTCTTTGCAAAATGTCCTTTCTTTCCACAGATGTAACAACGATCAGTATTTTTCCCTTTTCGAGACTTCTTCTTAAAAAACCGATGGCGACCTTTAGTTTTCTGAAAAGGTTTCCATTTTCTGAACTTTCCTTTGGACTGCCCTTTGGGAAATCGATGAGATTGCTTCTTGCAGGAACATTGTGTATCTTTGCATTTTATCTTCAGACTGGGATTTTTGCAAGGTACCTTCATGGTCAGGAACTTAGAAAAGTACTCCTGATTTTCACAGAGTGTTTCAACGGACTCGAGTACCAACTGATGAAGCACTCCAATCGTTGTTTGAGCAACATCAATTCTTTGTGTGGTGATTGCTCTGCGAACCGAAGGTTGGAGCTCATCTAGCAATGAAGTAAGATACGTCTGATTCAACGTATTTACGGACTTGTCATCCGTTACCAATCTCCAATAGTACTTCAGCATTCTTTGGTAATGGAAATCAAGATCCTTCCTCTTCATGGAACAACACTTCATCTGGTAGAATTCAGATTCTTGGCGATTCTTGAGTTTTGTTGCATCTCCAAGGAATGAGTAGTAGAAGTATGAAATGACTTCGTCGGTATTCTTGGCAGTGTGAAAATTTGCCTTCGACGAATCTTGCATCTTATTGAACCATTCCCATAGTGTTCCAATGAATCTGGAGGTGAACTCCTTCAGGATAAGATAGAGAGACTATCCTGTGACTGTTCGTTGATTTTCAATCCATGCCCGAAACTCAGTAAATCGGGATTGCCATTTTGATGGTGGAATGTCATCAATAGTAAACCAGGGTCCTGCCGCTGGCTTAGGAGGTGGATCAAATGAATCAACCATTGGAGTATCCGTAGAAGTCTGAGTATGGCCTTGAGTAGACTGGGCCGTATCTTGAGCTTGGCCATATCCCGGGGGATCATCTGGGACTTCCTCAACATGAGGTTGAGTGGATGATGTTGTCGTAGCCATACAGAGTTGAGTAATATCAGCCTGTTCATCTTCAGAGGACCAAACTTCAGAGATTTCTTCTGAATCTTCAGAGGAGTGAGATTCATGTTCTGACTTGGGTTCTAGTATAGGTGATGTTGTGGCAGAAATAGCATACTGGGACATATGCCGTTTTCCTGCTTGTTTGGAAGAAATAGTTTCTGAACTGTGTTCCTCAGAACTCTCAGAGGAGGAATGAAGCCTTGATGAGGTTTTAACCCCGAAAGTTGCAGTGTGAGATGGAGGAACTGTTCCAAAAACTAGAGGAGGAAAAGGAAGTACATGTGGTTGTTGGGGTTGCAATGGGTCAAAGAAAGGGAATTGGGAAGGTGTCGGTTGAGATTGATATTGTGGGGGTGTAAACAAGGGTGAAGGTGCGGGTTGAATAGGTGCCGACTGCTTTCTTTTTTGTCGTTCAATCTCTCGCTGTTGAGCTCGCTCAACTTCTCGTTGGCGAATCTTAACAAAATCATCCAGATCTCTACGAAGTCGTTTTAATTCAGCATCCTTACTACTTCGTTCTGGATCATGAATCAATCTTCTGGTGCGATTGATTTCTTTGAGTTCTGCTTCAAGGGTTAGAATCTTTAAATTGAGCCGTTTTTCTGTAGCTAACAGATCAGCCACAATGGCATCAACTTTTTGCTCTGTGCGAGACGTGATCTGAACCACTTGAGAGAGTTTCTCAGAGATTTCTTTGGACTGATGATGATGAGCCTTAGAGGCCTGAGATTGCCAATTAAGGACTTGTTCGACCTGAGAAAGAGAAGGTCGGTGTCCATCAGGTTGGACTGTCTGTGGGGGAATCACAAAAGGTCTGGCTGAAATTTTGGTGGATTGATCTGTGGATGGAGTGAACTGAGTTGACAAGGACCGATCCAAGGAGCATCAGGATCATCTGGTCCTGGTCGTTTGTGCCTCAGTTGGCGACAAGAAGTAGAATATCTTCTCTTGGGCTTCGGAGGAACTGGGGGAACTGCTTCCAAATCCTCATCAGATAACTCATTACAATTGCAACCTGCTTCACACATGGTTGGATCGATGTCCCAGACAAAATAACCATTGACATGGGAGGCATAGACGTGCGTTCCATCAGGGTGGAAATATGCCACTGGAATCTTCTTTTCTTTAGGTGTTAGAACTGGAACTATCATATAGGAATGATAAAAGGTAGATGAGGAAGAAGATGTTTCAGATTTTCCATAAGTCATCTTCACAGTTCCATCTATCTGCTTCTGGAAAGAAGGCTCAAGAAATTGCACCGGTTGTTCATTTCGTTGTAACTTTTGATAATTAGTTAGCCATTCCCGTGGGATTAGCTTTTCCAATTCTTCTCGAGGAAGCTGCCGTGGTGGTTGGACAATAGTGGGGACAGATTCAGTATCAGCATAGATAAACAAAGGATCTGTCGAAACTCCGGGAAAACTGAGATTGATAGCATGGTCATGCAGACGATATACTATCTGATGATGCAGGGTTGCAGCTATGGAGGAAGAAGTCTGTTCAGCACCATGTAGTTGGAGCTGAATCTTCAAGGCTCTTGGTAAGTTTTCATCCAGTAAAGACACATTGAAATTCGGGAAGAAAGTGAGCACAATACTTCCGGGATTCAAAGTAGTCAATACTGTTCCGATCACAGCATGCTCATAATTCAGGTATCGAGTATCCAACAACGAAAGCCTCGTCGTAACTGGTAGACCTTGTCGTCCATGATAGGAGAGAACAAGTCTGATCGCTCCAAGGTGGAGATGAGAATATCCCTGTTTTATCCATTGAGAGATAAAGGAGGAAGGGATTTCTAAAGTCACATATTGCTCAGCAGGGGTTGCCTTCAAGACACAGTGATTCATCTTGGAGGACTGGATGTAGTCTTTGACAACAGGACGTCGAGAAGAGATCAAAGTTTTGATAGCTCGAGAGATGGAGCCTTTTTTAAAGACTGTATAAGGATTAACCAAAGGAAGAGTTGAATCCTCAATCTTGACCTCTTCTGGAACATGGGTAATTTCCACTAAGTGATCTATTTTATGAGAATGGGTTCGTCTAACTGATTCAGGAAGAGAAATAGGTGAGAAAGAGGTAAGTGTTTGTGGTATGGGATTAAGGGTCTCCTGGGTGTCACTCATAGTTGTTAAGGTTCTTCTCTTACTCTTCTTAAGGAACAATAGTATTTCTTACTCCCTCTTCAGGAACTCTGGTACTATCCCCGAGTTCAAAAGAGACTACCGAACAAGGTAATAGATATTTGGTACGTGGCGTTGTGCACAAGCTCTGCCTACCCAACCAGGTGGGGATCGGCAAGGTATGAGTTTCCAGCCTATATACCGAATATCCATTCCCAAGTATCCGTAGGGCTCCGAATACTCTGGTACTCTTATCTTCGGAGAATAACAAATATGTAATCCTGTAAACCCGAAAGAGAGTAAAGTTGTTTTTTTGCAGATGTAGATCCCTTATTTAGTCCACACAAAGCACAGACGGACATCAACTACAACTTTACACATGATATTGCGATATCATTGGGACTACAAAAGCAAGATGGCAAGATAGACGCTCCAACAACAAGAAATTATGAAGATAATGCTGCCTACATTGTCCAATTAAAGTAGTGATGTATCAAAAGTAATCGGACAAAGTATCTGTCACCAAATGTCACCGAAAGTTGACAAGGACGATTGATATGCAACGACATCAAGAAATCCTGAGAGGCCAAAATGAGGGGGAGTAGAATACGCACTGCACTCTTTTTTCCTTCACCATTATCCCACTGGGTTTTTCTTGATAAGATTTTTAATGAGGCAGTTCTCCCTAAACGTATACTTTTTTTTTGGGATAACCTCCCTAAACGTATTCAACACAATACACAATGACATTCAAGGGGGAGTGTTATAAACGGATGAATGTCACCTACCCACTGTGTGTTATTTTCCTCCAATTATGGCCTTATAAAGGCTACTCACATATGTATTTCGGTTGATGAAAAATAAATGAAAACGTGAGCTCCCCTGTCCTGCATTCCATCCTCTCCTTCTGCCTTCTCCTTCTCCTGTTAATATTCATCTTCAACATATTATTTACAACATTATGCTCTTTTTTTATATATATATAATTCCAGAATCAAAAAAAATCCAATTTCATTGCTAAAACTTGGTTAAACAAGAATAGCTAGCTCCAACCAGATCTAACCAGCTGATCTAATCCGTGGGGTTGCAACAGAAGCTTTTCTATTCACTGTCTGATTTAGCTCTTCTCCGTTCCTTTGACCGTTATTTAACGCAAAATCAACTCCCACGGACTTACCAGCCCAGTCTCCCAGATAAGGGAGAACATTGACAATTGATTGCAGGACCATTGATGAAGTATGACTATTTGAGAAAATGGTATTTTACATGCAGAAACACTTATGTGCATCAAGCCAAACAAAAAATCTCCCCATTTAATTGGTTCATGGTCACTAGTAACACCCATCTTCGGACTATTGGTTATACAGTATATAATGCTCCACCACAGCATAGTAAAATTGGTCCTTAAAGAAGGTTGGGAATAGATGTTGGGTATAAAAATCTCCATCAATTACAAAGTAATTGAAATCATCGATTAATGATTGGAGATTTGTTTATTGTTAATTTGGTGAAAGAGTTTACCCAACATCAGGGGGAGAAAATAAGCAGCTGGATCAAGATATTATTGAAATACATTATCAATATATAGTTGTTGATCCTCAAACGAATTTGTGTGAACATGAAGTTCAAAAGATGATTCATTTGCAACATATTAGTAAGTCAATTGCTAGACATATTTATTGATTTGAAAAGTGTGACCATACCAGCTGTATATGCTCCTGTTCAAATTAATGTTCCAAAAGAACAAGTATAGTATGCAAATGAATTTAAAGTACGCATAAAGCGTACAATATACTCTTTTCCAAAAGAAAAGAAATTCTCGATAGAGAAAAAGGAGCAAAGAGATAAGATGGCCCCAGTAAGAATATAAGGCCTCCAGTAGAGATTTGGATTAAAATTCCTCAAGAAGAGGAAAATCCTCCAGAAGAGGTTTTCTGACACAAATTGATAAAGTTCCAGAAGTAACTTAGGTACCTGAAATAAATGAGCATGATGAGATCTCAATTACAGTGTTAGAAATGAGATGGAACCGACGTGGAATAACCGTCGACAGAAATACAATTTTTATTTATTTTATATAGCGCTAAATAAAATGAGGATCATGAACCTACATCTACTAGTAAATGTAGGCACAGAATGATTGGCCAAAATATAAAGAGATATGATTAAAGGCTGTGTTGGACTCGCTTGTGAAGCGAGAAAATTTTCGGACCGATAGTTCGCATACCAGATGGGTGTAAAATTGATCGGTCGAAAAATGGGTACTTGTGCGGAAAAGATATTGAAATATAAAGCGCGGTTTTGTAGCACAAGGTTTACCCAAACGACCTGGTATTAATTGTGAGGAGATATACTCCCCTGTGGTGGATGCGATTATTTTGATAAGTCTGGCATTATATGAAAAGAATTGGAAATGCATCTAATGAATGCTTTTACAGCCTACTATGGATCCAAGCTGCCTGAAGCAACTAATTCCCGGAAAACTACAAAAATTGAACTAAGTTTAAATCATTTTGAGTATGGATAAATTTATGTTGATATCTATATGTTTTGTGATTGGAACTCCTGAAGAAGCTTCCAAATACCGTGCTATTAGACTGATCCTGGAGTACCATGTCTAAATGCGATTTATATTGCTTGTAATATAAAGCTTGAAGTTTTTGACTTAAGCCTATTGGCATGATATGAATTTACTCTTATCTTCGGAGAATAACAAATATGTAATCCTGTAAACCCGAAAGAGAGTAAAGTTGTTTTTTTGCAGATGTAGATCCCTTATTTAGTCCACACAAAGCACAGACGGACATCAACTACAACTTTACACATGATATTGCGATATCATTGGGACTACAAAAGCAAGATGGCAAGATAGACGCTCCAACAACAAGAAATTATGAAGATAATGCTGCCTACATTGTCCAATTAAAGTAGTGATGTATCAAAAGTAATCGGACAAAGTATCTGTCACCAAATGTCACCGAAAGTTGACAAGGACGATTGATATGCAACAACATCAAGAAATCCTGAGAGGCCAAAATGAGGGGGAGTAGAATACGCACTGCACTCTTTTTTCCTTCACCATTATCCCACTGGGTTTTTCTTCATAAGGTTTTTAATGAGGCAGTTCTCCCTAAACGTATTCTTTTTTTTTTTTTGATAACCTCCCTAAACGTATCAACACAATACACAATGACATTCAAGGGGGAGTGTTATAACTTATAAGCGGGTGAATGTCACCTACCCACTGTGTGTCCTTTTCCTCCAATTATGGCCTTATAAAGGCTACTCACATATGTATTTGGGTTGATGAAAAATAAATGAAAACGTGAGCTCCCCTGTCCTGCATTCCATCCTCTCCTTCTGCCTTCTCCTTCTCCTGTTAATATTCATCTTCAACATATTATTTACAACATTATGCTCTTTTTTTATATATATATATAATTCCAGAATCAAAAAAATCCAATTTCATTGCTAAAACTTGGTTAAACAAGAATAGCTAGCTCCAACCAGATCTAACCAGCTGATCTAATCCGTGGGGTTGCAACAGAAGCTTTTCTATTCACTGTCTGATTTAGCTCTTCTCCGTTCCTTTGACCGTTATTTAACGCAAAATCAACTCCCACGGACTTACCAGCCCAGTCTCCCAGATAAACTTCAGTTTCTGTTTCTTCATGGCCCGCAAATACCAAAGCCAAAAGGCAAAAACAGTTTAATTAATATTTCTAACTTGCCTTCCATCTCTTCCCTCTCTTGCCCTCTCCAGTCACCACTTTAATTTATTCACCCAGTCCACGCTGAACAATATTATAATCAGAAATTGCTTTACACAATTCATACTAAAATAATGCCAATAATGGCTTCCTTCTCCCTCCACTCACCATCCTCCCTATCTCCGCTACCGCCACGCCGCTTCATTTTCACGCCACCATCCACGCTTCATCGTCGCCTTTTAAAACGTGTTACTTCGGCTCCAAACTACAACAAAAGCCGCTTAGTATCTCGCCAGGCCGGAATCACGCGATGGCCGCCCCACCCGGACCCTTTGTAACCACTTCTACTCGCACATTCGATGTCGTGATCATCGGCGCGGGAATCATCGGGCTCACCATCGCCCGGCAGTTCCTCCTCGGGTCCGAGCTCTCTGTCGCCGTCGTTGACAAAGCCGCCCCTTGCTCCGGCGCCACTGGTGCAGGTAACCACCTCTTTCCCTTTCCTTCCCATTTTCATTTTGTTTTTTTCTATTTTCTCTTGCTGCGGTTAGTACGGTGAGTGACATTGTTTCCAGGGCAAGGATGGTGTACAAGACGCCAGAGAGTGACACGTGGGGGCTCTCGTTGAGGAGTCACCAACTATGGAAAATGCTCGCAGAGAGTGTGCGGGAACAGGGACTGGATCCCCTTGAAGTGTTTGGATGGAAAAATAATGGTATTTAATATGTCTAGTTATCAGTTAGTATACTGTTAAATGCCGGTAGTATAACTGATGCTACTTTTGTTGCTTTTATACAGGAAGCTTGACAGTAGGCAGAACCCGTGAAGAGTCGGTGACGTTGGAAAAGAAGGTTAATCGGCTCCGTGAAGCTGGGGTGAGAGCAGAGTACTTGTCTAGTCATGATTTGCGTTTGAAAGAACCGGCTTTAGATGTGGGGGAAGATGGAGGGGCTGCTCTTTTACCAGATGACTCCCAATTGGATGCTCAGCGTACTGTTGCATTCATCCTGAAGGTTTAAGCTCTTTACTTTCAGGTTTTAGCTACTGCTTTTTACTTGTCGTCTCGCAGCTAGGATGGAAATGTAATGTTCTTTTTATGGTTGTTGCTTAATTAGGGTAATCGGGAATTTGTGTCAAAGGGGCGGTACGCCGAGTTTTTCCATGATCCGGTGACGGGTTTATTAAGGTTTATTTGTCATCTGCCTTTGCTTTTTTGATTGGGATTGAAAATTGTGGTGAGATTTATCATTGAAATGCCAGGTGGTCTGAGGTTGAAAATTGTCCTTTTTTTTTTTCTGTTTTGTACAGATCTAATGATCACGGGAAGGTTGAAGCTGTACAGACTTCGAAAAATACCTTGTATTGTAAGAAGGGTGTTATAGTTGCTGCTGGATGTTGGACTGGGTCCCTGATGCATGACTTGTTAAGAGGATCTGATATTGCATTGGATTTACCCGTTAAGCCCCGTAAGGTTGGGACTGGTATTAACAAGCTTTTCCTTCTTTGGTTCATGTTTATTTATTTGTTTCAAATAGAAAGCTGTAGTCATAGAACATTCCTCAGTAAGATTTTGTTATCTGTTGGTGGATAATAGTTTAGGCATTCATATTGGCCCTAAGAAATGGCTCTTGCATGTGATGGATGCATTGTATCAATAAGAAATATTTGGTATAGAAGTCAAATGCTCTGTGTCTTCTCTTTGTACTGTCCAGAATGCAATGGCAGCTTATAAACTGGGTGGGTGCTGTAGCAAAAGTTTTCCTTGATTCAATAAACTGTATATGTACTTTCAGAGAGATATTTGTGTTCCGAAAGTTGCTTTGATTTTGTCATTATCATGCCGTGCCCCCTTTTGCTTCAATTTTTAGCTTTACTTTGAATGGAGTTAATCCCATGTCTAGATATCAGCATAAGTTTGTTTGAACAATGTCATTGTTCAGTTCATTCCTTTTCATTTGAATTTATGAAATAGTAAGTGCTTTAAGTGGGAGTCACTTGATAGCTGCTATGAAGTTGTTGTTATGAACTACGTTAGATAATCTTCTTCTGTTCTGTTTGCCAGAGAGCATTTTTCTTTCGCTTTATCCATGACCTCCGAAGATGTTGCCTGTTTGCTCTATGACCATAAAATTCATTACTACCAGTATTTGACATGACTTTGCACACTATTACGTGTAGAAAATCACCTATTCACGTGCTACACAGAGAAAATGTACCTATGCAACCGTGTTGGTGTTTTACAAATTAAAGGGAGTGCAAACAATATGGGCATTTCATCTCCTTTTTCCAATGCGCATAGTCACATTTTAGAGAAATGGGCACCAAGTTAGGTTTAACATGTTATGCTACTGACCTTAGGTAGGCCCACATATTTCTGCATCCTGATTAAGACTGCAACTCAAAGAATATGACTCCTATGACTGATGATCATGTTGGGTTCACTGAAAATGGCAGTTCAGTTTTTAGTTGGTTCTTTTGTAAATATTTGTCTAATTGGAAATAGTAGTGCAACCGATACGATTGAAGAACATTAACTAAATGAGTGGTTTAGTCCTTGAAACTTTTGCTGTTCTCTACTTATGATCTGTGATTCCCCTCTTCTTATGATGCATTGTGATTCCCTATCAGGGTAAGACCTTTTTCATGCCTTTGTTAGACCTTTTTCTGTTTGTTATTCTTCACAGGGTCACTTGCTTGTGCTCGAGAACTTTAGTCCTTTTTCATTAAACCATGGACTGATGGAGGCGGGTTATCTTGATCATCTACCTAAAACTGCTGACCTCCAAAATTATGCTTCCGGAATGGCTGATCGAGAGCAAAACCTTTCTGTTTCAATGACAGCTACAATGGATGTAGTTGGAAACCTTCTTCTCGGTAAGCCTTTTACACTTTTTGCTGTAATTTTCAGGTCCCGTAAACCAACTCTTCTACTTCGCCGCCTTCATCTAAATTCTTAACCCAAACCTTAGCTCTAGTTTTGCCTGAGTTAAATCTTTCTTAGCATGTACCTAAAAAAGATTGTCCCTGCTGTGTCTTTTTAGGAAGCTTTAGTCCACTCTTGACTTTTCTTCATACTTCTTGAATGTCTATATGAAAACGGTTTTTAGTCTCAACCATTTTTCAGTGTTTAGGTGTGGAATAATATGGTTTTTTCATGCTCATGAGACCTAAGTCATCCAACAGTTTCTCTTGGTGAATTAAGGGATTATGCTTACTGCAAATAGTCATATTTTATCCCCCTACTCATCTTTTCTGCACAACTGTATTTCTTTTGGATGAGATCATGTTCACATGTTCACGTGTGCTTGTATTGACATCATCTTTATCCCTCTTCTCAGGGAGCAGCCGTCAGTTTGCTGGATTTGGGACTGACATGGATGAGTCCATTGTCAATCATATTTGGACAAGGGCTGGAGAATTTTTCCCCAAGTTAAAACAGCTGTCCCTCCAAGATTTTACCAAGGATAGACATGTTAGAGTAGGATTACGCCCTTATGGTAAGTCCATTCCATATTTTTGATCGGAGCTTAAAATCTGTGCTCTTAGGAACTTAGGACAAAGGCAAATAGGCTGCTTCTAGGGCTTGTATTTTGAGCTTTCGGTTTTAAATTAGTCTGAATTGGCTTTTACTATTTCAGTGCCTGACGGGAAGCCTTTGATTGGGCCCATCCCTGCTTTGATGAATGTGTTCATTGCAGCTGGTCATGAAGGGAGCGGACTTTCCATGGTAGTATCTGCATTCCTTTAGTTTCCTCCTTCCCCCAAAACCGAAAAAACATACTGAATGATGATTGTTTTTTATCTATGCCGCTACTTGTCAAGTCTCATGTCATAAATAGTTGTCTATTCATCATATTCCATTTTCAGGCCATGGGTACTGCTGAAATGGTTTCCGATATGGTGTTAGGCCGTCCTGGAATTGTTGATTCTACAGCATTTGCTGTCCAGGGTCGAGTTTCTTGATAACCGTCTACCAACAGAAGGAAACAGATGAAGTCTTGGCATTATCACATATATAGGGATGTTGATTCTCAAGGTTACAGGGAACAGAGTTATGTAGTTGCAGCTGACGTATTTGATATGCCTTGCTATTTTCTGTCACTACATGCAATGAGTGTGATATTTGTTTCCAGGTCCAATATTTCGCTCCATGTTCTCCTCGTCCTTTCCATGTTTTGTTCTTCATTGGTTTTCATGGTTATGTATCTAAAGTAAGGCCCTGCCTGGCTGCTCTATGCCAACGAAAGACTCTTTGGGTCCATAAACAGCATTCTCAGATGTAAATCTTAGCTATACTTTGCTCTTTCTACTGTGTGCACGAAAGAGACAAACCGCCTGGGCAAGTCTGAGTCTGACGCACAAGATCTATGGAGTTTCTATCTGAAAGAGTGCAGGAAAATCACTTCCCTTATGATTGTAATTTTGTATATATATCTTTCCAGTATATGAAAACATGTCAAATGGATATGCTGCTTGGGATTCCTTTTCCTGTGATGCCTTCCTTTGATCCAACGTTGGATGTATTGAATATAGGAGTAACTCCATTATCACTCTACACACAAACAATTCCTTGCAGTCAAATATATGGAATTAAGAAGTTTGAATTTTATCTGGTAAATTTTCACTTTATCGTAGAAATGGACAATTCATCGTTTCCAAAGATTCTTGACTTTAAGAACAAGAGAGTACCGGACAAACAGTTATTCATATGGAAACAGTGGTTTGACAAATATGACTTCTCAGTGAAGCATATAAAAGGAGATCACAACCTCATACCGGAGATGCTCTCCAGGCCAACACGAAAGCCCTCAATCTAGTTGGTTTCACCTGTAAAGATCATCCCATTGGTCTTAATGGCATCCTCCTCTTCCAATTTTTATTGGAAAACCTTAGAAAATCCAGCTTCCTGGTGAGTTATGGCTACAAACCTAGAATCAATGCCCCCTATCCTGGCTTAAAAGAAGAAACTTGATGTCTTCATCATTCGGCAATATGCCAGAAATGTCATATTCCAGTTTCTGACCAATTTCCTTGCATACCAAGGAGCAGACTTTTCCAACAGCATTTCATCCCAGTTCTTTCCTGATCATCTGTTCAGACGGATCAGTATTGTCCACATCCACAGCTTTTCGGATGATGAGCTTTGGTATAACTGGTGCCTGTTCACTACGAATTATGGCCTCTTGCATCTCAAAGCCTTAGACGTGTTTGAACACTTAATGGATTTAGATGAACAAGGCTCAAATCAGTGGACACTCCTATAATGGTTTGCCCCACTTCATCAGTGGAGAAACTGGCTCAAATCAGCTTTAGATGAAACTAAGACCACTTTCGTCCACAACTGTACATCCTTTTTACGCCATTTCGCCCTTATCAGGGTTTTCCCCCAACTCCTCAACCAGTTGTTACTCCATGGAAAAGGTACACCGCAATGGAGCCACCTCAAGAGCTGTTAAAAGAGGCATGGCAATACCTCTGTGTCATTAATGGCTATAATCCAGACTGGGACAAAATGTCACGGGCACAGAGAAGATGCACAGCAACAGCCCGTGCGGTCAAGCCAAAGGCTTGTCAACCTAACAACAATCACACGAATAAAAGAGATAGAGAAATCAGCAACACAAGAATATGGGAGAAGACTCAGTATTATTATTAATAAACATCAACAACAATACATGCCCAACAACTCCCCCTCACGCATCCTATTTATAATAGGTACCGCAAGGTTTCAGCTTACTTTCCCTACAAGTAAAAGGAATCCTACCTAGGCTAGGTTTCTCCTTACTTGTCCACGCCAACTCAAACTTAAGGCAGCCAACCCTAGTCCAAGTCAGAATGGGCCAGCCCACACGCACACCTACTCAAACTAGGAATCCTGTGTGCCTTGGAATTCCTAGTGCGTGACATTCTCCCCCACTCAATTCTGTGACGCCCTCGTCGCAGCCATCTCGTGATATGCCTCCAGCTCATTCCGAAATTGCCACAGATGGTCTTCACGTTTCCAACTTGCTTCACTCTCCGGTAATCCTTTCCATCGAACAAAGTACTCCAAGTGAGGTGCGTTTTGACCACGTCGTGGAACCATCCTGTGAAACGCGATCTCTTCCACTTGCTTGTCATGCGCTATGGTCACAGCGATAGGTGCTCGCTTTGACACATTCCGGTCGGCATCTCCTTTGTCGGCTCGGAAAGGCTTCAAC
>JAKUCV010003692.1:7735-42890 GCA_028386065.3 Turnera subulata
TTTGTGGTGGCCATGATCTGGGTTACTTGATAAGCATGTCTATGCTTGGGATGTCTATCCCGGTTTGTTATTTTTGGGATGTCTATCCCTGGGTTCTTTTTGATCTGGCACCAGGAACAGGTTGATAACCTGGTACGACCCTAGCTTACCAGTGACGGGGCCCGGAAAGATAAAATTGGATAATTGATTTTTAATTGAGTCTTTTGGTTGGGTTGTTTAGCCTGTGTTTTTTTTACTTGAGTAATTTTAGTTGCATACTGATCGTCTTTCCATTGTCGTGAGCACTTCGGACTCACCCCTCACCTGCGGGCTTTCATCCCGTAGGGTGAGATGTTTCATGTACAGGCTTGGTGCATTCCAGACAGGCTGCAGCGTTTCCTTTGGACAGGCTTGGATCCATAGATTGCATGCGTCGCATACAGTGTTAGTTATTTTAAGTCTTCCGTTGTGCATGTTTTATTATTATTGGGCCATTGGGCCGGATATGTTATTTATGTCGTTTATTGTTTTGGGCCGTTGGGCCTGAGTTATGGTGATATACACTGTATGCTAGGCCTTGTTGGGCCGGGTCGTCACAGTTCCGGCTCGTGTTTACTGTGTACGGTAAATACGGGTCGGGGCGTTTCATTTCTGGTGGAGTGGATCTTGCTCTTGATGAAATACTTGTACAGCATTTAAAGTATTCTGCCGTCTATGGTATTTACTTGTGTACTTGATATTTTTATTATAATATCAAAATATTAATTGTCAAGTTTTGTATGGTCTAAAAATTTGAATTTTAGATGAGCACCACATTTTTTTTTTCCATTCAAACCAAGTTGGGACGCATCTCCTCCAGTTACATGGATTGTGTTAAAAGAATGTTTCTTATCCCATATCTCATTGTTTGGGTTGGATATGGATTAATTGAAGGACTAATTGTTAGCTTTTGGAATATATTTAAATTTATTTTTTTATTTATTTTAATCCATTAGAAATGGAATATGAAGAGACCATTGATTGAAGATAACTTTAACGGTACATCTTTACTCATTTATCGACAATTAATTTAGAATTGAGTTTAGAATGTTTAAAGTTTTGTTATTAAATTCATTAAATAATATATTAATTACATTAAATGGCATAATAACCTAACATGGCTAACCGGTTGTCATAGATAAGCCTAATTGCTCGATTGGTTTCGCATACGCTCTTTGCCATGTGGCACATAGGAGTTGCATAAACCTTACCATGTGTCAACACTAAAGATCTAAATCTCTTATTTAATATAATATATAGATTATCGAACTTTTGAAACTTTTTTTTTATTATTATTAACCCTGTTTTGCAAAAGCGAAGTTACCAAAACTGACAACTTCTCTTCCAGAAGATAGATTCTTTGTCGTTGCCGGGCCTTGATCATTTTCTACAGCCTAGGGGTGTGTAACCTCCTCTAAAGAATGTAGTACTTTTTAGTGGACCTAAAATGGACTCACATCAGAGCCCATTTCCCACATTTCCATTTTCTTGGGGTAGCTTTGGTATCCATATCATTTATTTTGTTAGATATGTTAACGGGTGCCAAAGTGAAAGTCAACTATTGTTGAGTAACTTTTGGTAAATTAGAGTAATCTTTCATCAAAAAAAAAAATTAGAGTAATCTTGAATTTGTGATAATCAGTCTACCTCTTCGGAATCCGAAAACTCGCTGTCATTGAGATAAATGATTTGTTCCGATTCCCAAGAGTTTTAATTTTGTTAAAGTATTGAGCCAAAAGAGGTATCTAAACAATTTTTCTCTTTAAACAAGAACAATTAAAAAGGAATGGAGGGAGCAATCCTTAATAACAACCAGCTAAATTTATCTTTCTAAAAATTTTCCACAACCCCTAAATCAGAATTGGAAACTTTTTTACTTGATTGTTTTTCATTGGGTAGTCTAATAACATCCCTCAACATTTTAGTACTATAAGCCAGTGTGCAGTGGCATAAGAATTTGACCCTGTACTATAAAATAAAAGAAAAAAATTTAGTATTATAAAATAATAAGTAAGGTTGCATACTTTGGAATTTGGAACTTTTAATATCTTATTTCTCTCACGGTCTTATATTAGAAGAGAGTAGGAAAAAAAAAAAACCATCTCGGAATCGTGTAGAAGAAGCCATTTGCTGGTTGTACATGAGGAGTCATTTTATAATAAAAGGAACTAATAAAGGTAACCCAAACTCCATATCCACCCACACCATGGTGGCCTTGGTTTCACCAAGGACTTCATACTGCACTACGCTGGTGCTGGCTAAAATGACTTAGGCTTGTATCAAAAAAATAAAAAAAGTTTTTTTTTTATTTTTTTTAATAAAATCTTATGGAGGAAGCTATTCCAATTTTCCCCCCAAAAAAAAAAAATTAATTAATAATCGGTCTTCTACTTTTGACTTAAGTTGGACTGTACGAGTCGCTCTTTATTTGGCAGTAGCATATAAAACCCCTTACCCCTTTGCCATTTATTCCATGTCCCTTCTTCTTCGCCCTTGATAGTAGTCGTCGTCGTCTTCGGCAAACAGAGAAGCAGAAGAGGAGTAAGGAGAGAAGCAAAAAAAACAATGGATACAGAACTCGACGCCATATTCGCAGAGCAGCGGCGGGAGATAGCCAACGCAAAAGCCATAGACGCCGATCGCGACATGGCTTTCAATCTCCAAATGAGCGAAGCCATAACCGCTTCCCTCGCCAACAACCCTTCCTCTTCCTCCTCATCCAAGAACGTCGCCGTTTTCGACAACAACCCGAAACTCGAAGACGGCGGCGGAGACGCAGCTGCTGCTGATGACGTGTTCGACTACACCGCCCTGCTCATCCAGGACATCGAGCGGCTGGAGCAGGAGCGGAGAGACCGGGAAGCCGGCGAGGCGCTGAAGCGGGAGATGCGGGCTGACCTGGACCGTCGGATTCACGACCAGGTGTTCTCCTCCGAGATCATGAGAATCCCCGACGTCGAGTGGGCCAAGTTCGGGGACGATTTTGAGAAACCCTACATGGGTTCTTCTTCTTCGACGACGACGGGGAATGGGAGCTGTTATTTTAAGGTGTATTGTAAGGGAATGGAGAGTGAAGAGAGGGTTAGGGATATGAGGGTTAGTGTGGGCGGGATTGGCGTGGCGGTCTGTGACTGGAAGGACAATGTAATCCTTGAGGTCAGCAAAAGATTTGACTTGCAGGAGCTTGGCCTTGGCCTCGTACATTTTCACTCTTTGATTGAAGGATTAAACGCTGCCGTCTCTTTGGATTTGCAATTCGTCCAAATCTTCTGCGATGACTACATGGTCTACAATTACGTGAGTTTTTGCTCCGATTTGCATTAATTGCATTTGCTGCTACTGTTGGGACCAATATTCATTACTGATGATTGATTGTTGTTTGTTTTTTTATATTGACAAAGATTGTTCTTTTATTGATAAAGATTGTTTTTTTGGGGTTTTATGTTGCTTTGACTCTGTTCTTCGATAACTGTCCAGTAATATTACCTGCTAGTGTTTTTTGTATGCTTTGTGATGGCAGGCTTGTAATTCTATACTCTTAATTTGATTTGATCACTATGTGGTCTACCATTAGGCGAGTATTCTTAATTTATTGATTATTCAACTAACATGGGCATGTATTTTTCCGTTTGTTTTTAAGTGTATGGCAAAATTGGGGGTCCTAATTACCAATAGTTTGACTCATAATATGACAAACTTGGATGTGCTATGGGCCCTGGTTATCAGTAGTTACAACTTACAAACTGGGAAATTCTATGGGGCCCATGATTATCAATAGTTCTTTTTTTGTTTGAGAATCATGATTATCAATAGTTTAATCAGTTGTTAAAAAAAAGTTGATTCAGAGAATAATTAGTGGGGTTTACCTTCTGGTTTGAGCCGCATCGTTCTAATCATTTACTTCTCACTTTTGCTTGATCAATCTGCAGCTTCATTTTTAAGTTTAAAGTAAAAATTAAAAGGGTTATCAGCTGACACCAAATTTGGGATGTGAAAGATAGAAAGGATAACTGTTTGGTTTTCTTGTCTACAGCTCTTATTGGATAATTTTAGTTCCAGTATCTGGTTTGTAAGATTGCTTTGCGTATCACTTCTTAAGTGTAAAGTTCCTTTTATTCACTTTTGTTTGAACTTTGTCCCCATTCTTTTTATTGGGGTTTTCGGTACATAGCCGTGTTATGTTGCTGTTTCTGCTTCTTTATATTGTTATTTTAGTCTCTTGCTCTGGCTTTCATGAGCTTAATTCTTATGGTGCCTGACATTGAACTTCTGTACAGATCACAGGCCGGATTCAGCCAAACAAAGACAAGCTTTCAACCTTGGTTAATCAATTGTCCGACCTGCAGAAGAAATTTACGGATTGCAAGACATTCCATGTGGCTTCTGCTGATATGAAGTTCGCTCCCAAACTGGCCAGGGATGCTATAGTATCTCAGATTGCCTGGCCTGAAGAAACCAGCGAAGGAAAAAGGAGTCTCAAGGAAACTTGCCCAATTTGCTATGAAGATAGAGAGGTTGCCCAGATGTTTTCAATTGAAGGTTGTATGCATAGGTATTGCTTTTCTTGCATGAAACAGCATGTTGAGGTGAAGCTTCTTGATGGCTCGGAAGCAAAGTGTCCCCAGGAAGGATGTAGATCTGCAGTCAGTCTCGAGTCATGTGGGAAGTTTCTGGATCCTAAATTAGTGGAGATTATGAGCCAAAGGAAAAAGGAAGCTTCAATTGCTGTTACAGAAAAAGTTTATTGCCCAAATCAGAGATGCTCAGCGCTAATGTCAAAAAGTGAGGTCTTGCAGTATACACAAAAACTGTACCTTGGTTGTGAAACATCAGGCCTTAGGAGATGCATGAAGTGTTATCAGTTTTTCTGCATCAACTGCAAGGTTCCGTGGCATTATGATATGACATGCTCTGATTATAAAAGGTCAAACCCTAATCAACGTTCAGCAGATGCCATGCTTGATAATTTGGCTAGACGGAAATTTTGGCGCCAGTGTGTGAAGTGCAGTAATATGGTTGAACTTGCTCATGGTTGCTATCACATAACATGCAGGTAATGAAACTTCTGTTTCGTTATAGCTTTTCTTCCATTTCTCTTCTCTTCCCATATAATCTTTTAAGGTCCTTTAGAGACTGTGAGATGAGTGTAAAGGGAGTTATTTTAGATGTTGCATTTCAGGTAAAAGAAGTCTCAAGCATAACCTGGTCTAACTTGTAAAACATTTGGGGTTTAAGTGACGGCACTAGAATACTACGGAAAATCTTATAATGGCTTCCCTTTCTGTTAAATAACTTTTCTCTTTTTGCTTGTGCTGTTTGGTATTGGTCTAGTGATTGCTTTTCTTATTCAAGGGTTCTTCATACTGTATTACTGTTATTTAACCATTTGTTTTTTTTTTCCTATAAAGGTATACTTGCTTATATTCAGAATCGAATAGGCAGAAGAGTATGATTTTTTTTCTTGTTTTGACTTTACTATAATCCATGGAATGACTGTTATACTAAGGAGTATGTATACATAAAGTCTCAGAAAAAGATGTTTGTATATAAATAGCAGAATACATTAAGGTTTCCGTTCTTTTCCCAATTACTTTCCAAGTGTAAACAAACATGGCAATCTCTTTCGAGATTACTGATTTACTTGGTTGTGGTTTCAAAATTATGCTGCTACTACATTATATTGAACTTTGAATCTCAAGTCCCCTTTTGGTTCTGCAGACTGTTATTGTTCACAAGACATTTATTTCTATGATCCTTTTTACTTATCAATGACGAATGAATTGTGTACAGTAGCTGTTTCATTACATAAATCTACGTTTTCTAATGTTGTTGATTGCATTCTTTTGCAGATGCGGGCACGAGTTCTGTTATACTTGTGGAAGAGAGTGGAAGAACAAGAAAGCAACGTGTAAGTGTCCAATCTGGGATGAACGAAACATCATCTACCGTGGTGGACACCGGCGGTGATATGAATTAGCGTTTCTGAAACTCTCATTTGATTTTGGACATCCTTTTGTTGTTTCTTTTGTTCTTTCCCTACTTGCTTTACTTTTACCTGATATCCGAAGGGGAAAGATCTTTTTATTTGGGCATCTTAAGACTAAACCAGACTAAAAAAAACATGCCCTCGTTTTTTTTATTTGGGCAACGTGTAAGTCGATCTTTTTATTTGGGCATCCGGATTGAATTCAGTTGTGATGTAAATGAAACCAAGCCAGTTATGGTGTTAGCTTTTGATTAGACCACATGCCTTTGCCCATTTTGGACTGGGCTGGGCCAGAAACAGCTGCGGTGGTCACCAGAAGCCACGGCCCACTAGTAGAGTATATAGTTTTAAGCTACCAAATCCAAATTCTTTCAGTGAACGTTCCACTCATCCAACCCACCCACCCAAACGACTACAAGCCACTGCCCATATTCTCTCTCTCACACGGGGATGTTGCAAACGTGGCGGAATGTAAACCGCTTATCTGCACCAACTTTTTTGCTTTCCCCGATTATGATTTCCCATCTGCCAACAAGTACAACTTTCACTGTGCCGGCTCGCCGCACTCTTCCACCACATATGCGGATAAGGGATAACCACTCCGCGAGTCCTATAACTTTTCCCGAAAACTCATTTGAGTCCTAAAAACGAAAAACGCCTATTTCGAGTCCTATAACGTTTAAAAAGAACACCAAACGAGTCTCCATCCATATTTTCGTCAAATTTTTGCTGACTTGGCCGTTATCTGATTACGTGGAAAATAATTAGTAAAAAACAACAATTACGTGGAAAATAAGATAAATAAAATAAAATTAACAAAAAGATAAATTTCAAAATTTGAAATTAACAATTAATAAATAATCATTAGTGAAAATTAATGCTAATTATTATCATAATTAAGATTCAATTATTCTACCCTCTTTCTTTTTCTCTTTTTTTTTTCCTTTCTCAGTTCTTCTCTTCTCCAACAGCCGCCAAAACCTCACTAAACCCATCCACTAAATCCTCACACAAAATCCACTCACCCTCACCACCACACACGTCTCCTCACCCTCCCTTCCCTCTTCCACCTCTTCTCCCCCACCGGCTACATCCACCTCCAATTCGCCCCTCCCTCCCCTTCCTCCTCCCGCGACCGCCACCACAGCCTCAGGCCCCCAGTCCCGCTCCCTCCCCTCTCTGCCCCACTCTCCTTCACCGACTACGCCTTCTCCCTCCTCCTCCTCCATCACCACCACCACGACCTCACCAACGAAGCCGCACCACCAGACACCCACCCTCCCTCTCCCTTCTCTGTCAGCCGCCTCTACCATCACCAAGAACAAGCCACAACCCAAGAAAAGTCTTCGTCGTCAATGATTCAAACCCACCGTCACCAAGAACAACCCACATCTACCACAACAATTCAAACCCACTATCATCAAGAACAACCCAAATCTTACACAACAATTCAAACACACCTGCAACTCACATACCCGTACACGCGAGGAAGACCGCTTCATACACCGATTGAGGAGGAGAGGGGCACGGCCAGAATGTAATCCATGACGGCGCTGGCTCGCCTTGGTAGCGAGCTGGACATCGTTTAGGCTTCCCACGACGTCAACATCGACGTCCTCCACAATAGAACCTGGCCCGAGACCTCTAGCTTCAACGACTCCATGCCAATGTCCCTATCTAGTGGCAAGGCCAAGGTAAGTAGAGGGCCCGTTGTCCTTTTGTGCTCATTTCCTCCAGATACTCAATGAATTGGGGATTTAATGATTGGATTCAGGATTGGGAATTTCGGGTTTTATTGTAACTATGGGTGAGAGCAACGTTGAATGGAAAACCTGATTTAGGGATTTGCTTTAGCATTGGGAATTTCGGGTTTTCTTGTAACTGTGGGTGAGAGCAACGTTGGATGGAAAACATGATTTAGGGATTGGCTTTAGGATTGGGAATTTCCGGTTTCTCAGTTCGTGTTTAGTAGTTTAATTCCTTCGTTTTGTTGTTTTTTTCTGGGTTGTCATGATCAATGTTTTTCTAATTTGTTTGTTTGTTTGTTTGAAAGAAAATCAACAGATATGGCAGCTTACATGGCAGTTAACAGTGTTGTGGATCTTATGTGGCAAAGAAAAGTCAAAGATAACAGAAAATTTAGACGGAAATATGGACGGGGACTCGTTTGGTGTTCTTTTTAAACGTTGTAGGACTCGAAATAGACGTTTTTCGTTTTTAGGACTCAAATGAGTTTTCGGGAAAAATTATAGGACTCGCGGAGTGGTTATCCCTGCGGATAATGATGCCACTCTTTTTGCACCCAAGAAAAAAAAACAAAATGGCAGAATTCTTCGTTTGTTTTCTTTTATTTTACCCGAACATACTTCTCTGTTTTTCACCCAAATCATACTTACATTAATCCTTTGGTGACACAGTTAAAAAGATATTTACAGCCAAGAAACCACAAAAAAGAAGGGCAACTGTCAGGTGGGGTGCCATTCTCAGTTTCTGATATTAAAAATGCGCATTTTCGTTAAAAGTGTTTATAATTCTTACCAATATTTTTTCATTTATCAAATTAAGTTTTAAAAATAAAATATTACAAGCAAAGAATTAATCAAAATACTTTTAGAAATATTAAAATCTTAGGGTGGTACTGTTAAAGATCAACACTATTAAATTAAATCTAAGTAGTTATTATGTAGATTTAGTCTTGGTTGTTATCATTTAAAATATCTAGATTAGATATTAGTTAGTTTTATCTATTTTTCAAAGTTTGAAGGAGATTGTTAATTTCCTGATTTCTAGGCTAGTTGTTTGTTCTGTAGCCTACATAAAGACCCTGCTCTCTAATAAAAAATGCATCCCAAACTTTATAGTATTTCTCTGAGTGTTTTAAGAGAGTTTTCTCTCTATTTTTATTTGTTGTCTTGTTAGTGTTTGTAAGTTTTTCTATCTTCCTCAGCTCAGGTTAGTCTTGCTTAGTATCAGCACAATTTACCTGTACAACGAGGTTAGTTGTGTAAAAGATTAGTGCTTTGTGATGCGCATAGTTTAACAGGTACCACTTAAGTGATATATCTCGCTAAGACCACTTGGCTTGGTTTGAACTGAATGTAAAGTGTAAAATACTTCTTATTGGGAGACAAGTTCTTAGTAGTCCATATCCAAATTAGCAACAACATTCACTCACTATATACCGTATTTGGCTAAGAAACCTAACATGTTATTATTAACTAAGATGACTAGTAATTACATAACAATAAATAATAAATTTTTCATGTTTCTACCATTTTAGAAACATGAAAGCACTATGGCGAATAAAAAACAAGAGCAGTCAACATGATAATCATATTTGGCAACTTGTTATCCTCAATTAAGCAACTAATCATTTCAATGTAGTATACATTATAATCCTTCAAATTAAGTACTAACAAAAATTAAGTACATAATAACTCTGTCCTTCAAAAGGGATAACAAAGTAACAACCGTGAGCAATTTTATTTTTTAACACATAATGAAGCGTGAGCATGAGTCGGCAGGAGTTGTATTTTGCCTTTCTTCTACCAGCAAAGCCTGCTTCGAGGAATCAATAGTATTTCCTTACACCCCCAAAAAAAAAAGTGTCTTTCGACCAAAAAAAAAAACAGTCTGGTTCAGGAAATCTCGAACATAGGTCATTTATTTCTACATTTTTAATTAGATTATCTACATCTCACAACAAAAAAAGAATCACTATACAATTTTTTTTTTTGAACATCGAATCACACTATACAATTTATACACCGTTTTTTAAGATCCCAATATCCCCACCAAGTGACATCCTTGCTGGCTTACCTCATAATTTTATATTGAAGGCGTCATCTCTAAGCTTGTCAAAGCTTTTTGGAATTTTCCGTAGCGTCACAGTATAATAGTATGTATACTCACACTATCAAACTACCGGGACCACCACCACTACAGTCCCTCGAGATCAAAATCGGACAAAAACAACTACTAATGGCTTCCAGAAACTAAGGCTTTTCATCTAGGCTGATCCCTGCTCTGCTAATCACGGTAGTGATGAAGCAAGACTGAATCTTTGCCAGAGGGAATTTCAGTTAATGGATCCAAATTACCCAAATCGTTACGGTTATGGTCCAGCATTCGCCGCTCGAAGAAATGGCGGCTGGAAACATCACTACGGCGGCGGAGGAGAAATGGGTTTTCAGGACCAAGTCAGCGAGTTCATGAAAGGGGCGGGTGAGATGAGCATGCAGTTCGCTAGAGGGTGTAGGGATATAGTGGTGCAGAGCTTTCTGGGTAAGGATTCTTTTATTGTGAGGAATCTTGGGGGAGAGTCTTATGTGGGGAAAAGAGTTGGGCGTGGATGGAACAGATTGTGGAGGAAATTTGAAGTGTTCAATTCTTACTTTCCTGAAGATAAGGACCCGGTTCATGTTTGGTCCGTGATTTTGTTGGTTCTAGTCCTTGCCTTTGCAGGTTAACTTCTTATTCTTGCTTACTTTGTTTATTGGTTAGTTACGTTTTGGGTAAAGGATTATAGAATGGAGAAGGATTGCCTCGAAGAGAAGTTATGGGAGAGGGGATTTTTGACGTATCAATAATCTTATTGATATAAGGAAAATCATATTTTTGTTTGTTATCTGCAATCCCAGTGTTGTGAAATGTAATCAAACACATGGATAGATAGTACAGAATTGATGTTTTTGCTTTTAGTTCTTCTTACAATGAGGGAGTTGTTTCAAACCCTTTACTTACCGTTTTGATGCTGCTTCTCATTGATTAGTGTTGCCCTTTCTTGATTCATTGAAAGCCAACACCTTTTCCTCACGTTGTCTATGGGATACTGAATTGGGACACCACTGAAAGAATGCCAATTTTTTACTTCTAAATTGATCATTACCTTATTTTTTCCTCTAACACTTTTCATGAGAGCAGAATGAGAGAGAAGATAGAAAAGAAAAGGTCAAGAAAATTTCTGTCGCCTGCTAGCAAGAGTGGCTCTTATTGTGTATTTCTGACCTGTTTGCATAATCTGCAGCCTTGAGTGTGAACATCGATACTGGTGCTTCTGCCCCGGCAGTAAAGATGGTTTTCAAGCATCCACCTGGTGCGGATCGCATACAACTCCCAGATGGCAGATACATGGCATATAGGAAACAAGGTGTTCCAGCCAACAGAGCTAGGTTCAAAATGATAGCTCCACATTCGTTTCTTTCCTCTAGGCTCGCAGGTTGTAATCTTGATTAGGAAACGTATACCCTTGCATTTGTCTGGATTTTTACCCTCCTTAAAATTTCATTTTGTATTTGATTAGGAATACCTGGAATCAAGGCTTCACTCTTGGAAGACTTTGGCATTCACTTGCTAACATATGATCTACCTGGTTTTGGCGAGAGTGACCCTCATCCCAGAAGAAATCTTGAATCATCAGCACTAGATATGCTATTCTTAGCAAATGCCTTGGGCATTAAGGACAAGTTCTGGGTAGTGGGATATTCAAGTGGAAGCATGCACGCCTGGGCTGCTCTTAGATACATTCCTGATAAACTTGCAGGTAGAAATGTCTTTGGAAAAGAAATTTTATAAAGGGTGAAAAGAAACTTCCATTTGGATGCCTGTTGCTGATTTATTTTTTTCCTTTGAGAAGGGGGCTGAGGTGAGAGGGTCCTCTGGATAATATGTTGTATTTGATGTGTTTTTCTTGATGCTAATTTGGAGTGCAAATGGATCAATACAGAGAAAATAAGTTTGGGCTTTTCATTATCTTCTTAAAGGGACCAAATTGGCATGCAAATTTAGAACCGGAGAAAGCCATTAATGTGAAGGGTATCTAAGGATAAGATGCGAAACACTTACTTTGTGTGAGCGCTTACATTGGATACACTGGAACAGTCTAATGCAAATTTGTTTTGCTAACGTGCCTGTTTTCTGTATTTGCTTCTCTTCAAAATGACGATGAAGCTATTTAACTTCTTTGTTTTCTAGCGAAATCTGCATGTGACACCAACATTTGTCTTTGCCTGTTAATGCACAGCTTATGCAAACTGTGTGGATGAATTCCTCATCTAAAGAAACCGGTATCCCTTCAGTTTGGATTACAGCACATTTTGCACTGCAAGATAGTATTCATCTTTTTCATTGGGAGGTTTCCATATTCAGGATGATTGATCACCAAAAGTACTGATATAAAATGGTAAATGGAGTCTTCAACCCCGCATTTCTTTGTTGCAGGTTCTGTCATGCTTGCTCCTATGGTTAATCCATATGATACATTAATGACCAAGGAAGAGAGGCGCAGCATCTGGGAGAAGTGGACAAAGAGGAGGAAATTTATGTATTTCTTGGCTCGGAGGCTTCCCAAGTCCCTCTCCTACTTTTACTATCGGAGCTTTTTGTCTGGAAAGCATGGTCAGCTCGACGCATGGCTCTCACTGTCACTAGGAGATAGGGTGGGTGCAACCACTACCTGGACTTTTAAGTTTGCTACTCTTTTTAGTTTGTTCTTGATTTTCTGATTGATCGATGACTATGATCATAATTTGATAAGAGTATATCTGAATTATTTATAGGATAAAGCTTTAATGGAGGATCCAGTCTATGAAGAATTCTGGCAAAGGGATGTGGAAGAGTCTATCAGACAGTCAAGTGCAAAACCTTTTGTGGAGGAAGCTGCCCTTCAAGTTTCTAATTGGGGCTTCACCCTAGCAGATATCAAACTGCAGAAAAAGACGCAAGGAAAAGGCATCCTCAAGTGGCTCAAGATTTTGCTGAATGGAGCACGAGAGGAATATACTGGTTTCCTTGGTCCCATACAGATATGGCAGGTAATCGAATTTTTTGCATTTTTTCCATCTCTTTCTACCACTTCACCTTCACTGCTCTCACCATTGGAGCTTCTAGGTTCATTTTTGTAGTTCCATTCTTACAGTATGCCATTATTTCACTTCTATGGGCTTCCTGTGCAAGGCATATATTGGCCTTAAGCTCCAGCTCAAGGGATAAAACATCAGAATTATGTACATCCTGAAGTCTTGAATTATTTTGAACTGAGATTAATAAGTGGTGTACATATGCATTTGTTACTGGAATGATTTATCAAACATAGGTTTAAATTTCCTTGACTTACCTTGATTATTGTCTTCTGAATTGTGTAGGGCATGGATGATAAAGTCGTCCCACCCTCAATGACTGATTTTGTACACCGGGTTCTACCAGGAGCAGCAGTGCATAAGCTCCCATATGAGGGCCATTTCACATATTTCTGCTTTTGTGATGAATGCCATAGGCAGATATTCACCACCCTTTTTGGGACCCCATTAGGTGCACTAAACATTACCACAGAAGTAGATCGTACTCCATCTGAGAACAAGAACAAAAGTGAAGGGGACGGAATTCCATATGGAAATGATATGGAAATGGAGGAAGAGGTGATGAATATCAGACTAAGAGAACGTACTGTTGTTTAGACTCAGTAATGGCATTTTCTTCATTCAAGAAAGTTACTCTGTATATACTATATAGCATAGGCATCCTCTTTACTTGTGAGTGTAAAATTTAACAAACACTGGCTATTTTGTCCAAGAGTTTTGGTCATATGAGGAAAGAGTATAGAATAAAATTATGTTGCTCTGATTTGAGTTGAATATGCCACAGTTAACTCGGCAATTATACCTGTAACTTGCTTAGAAAATGGTATGTTTGTTGCATCTTATGCTCTGTAACTTTGTTCTCTTCACTGTCATCAGTTCTGATCCACGGATGGCTAGTTCATAGAAAGTTTGTAAATATTAACGGGGAGACAGAAAACAGCAAAAAGAGTTTCGATGAACATTTTCTTCAACCTTGTCCAATTGGATGGCCATTTCCAATTTCTGAAGGACTTGAGATTTGTATTACCGGTAGTTGGTTACCAAGTAAATATTTCAAATGTTTTAGGAAGAGATTTTATAAGTGTTACCAGAAATTAGTGCATAAACCTAAATATAAACAAATTGACGAGAATAAAGTTATCCAAAAAAAAAAATTAGGTAAATCCAAATTTAAGGTTTCTCTGTCATATATGGCATCATGGCATTACCTTTATTCTCAATTTATGAAGAAAAATATCCCATCGTAAACTAGTTAAAGAGGGCAATAAACTTTAAAATTATATAGTTCAAAAAATAAACTAGAATAATATTCTCCAACGGCGACGAAGAAGAACCGAATCAAATAATAAAAAAAAAAATCTGACACTTATGTATCATTTTTGGCGTGCAATAACTATTTCCATTTGGGGTATTGCCACTTACCAAGCTAGTCCCGCACTTCCACAGCACCGACTCAGCCGAGTCAATAGGAATCCAACACAACAACAACAACAACTGATGAAGAAAATCCTCCCCGCTCGCTCTCTAACTCTCCTCCCATTCTCTCCTTCTCCTCCTCCTCTTCCTTCACTCTTCCTTTCTCTTCCATCGCCGTCTCCTTCCGCTACTATACTACTAAACCTAGCTCGCTCCTTCCATTTCTCCTCCACTTTCCCTCCTCGGTTTACTACTCGCCACCTCATCATGCCTCAGGTACCGCTTCTTGTTAACTCCCACTCTCCCCGCTCCCTTCCGTTAACTAACTAATTTGCTTATTCTGTTAGTATTTCTTTTCTTTCTTTCTTTTTTTTTTCTGGTTTAAGTAATAGTGTAACGGATTTTGTGATTGCTTTGGAAACTAACTCAAATTGTTTCTCCGGTTCCTTCCGTTAACCAACTAATTTGTTTAATCTGCTAGTGATTTTTTTTGGTTCAAGTAGTGATAGTGTAACGGATTTTTGCATTGCGATTGTTTTGGAAAGTAACTAAAAATTGTTGCGGTTACAGAGGAAGAAGGGAGGCCACTCGGTTGAACAGCGGTGGAAGCCGAAAGCGAACTCCGGCAGCCACCAGCCTTCTTCTTCCGCTTCCGCTGCTCCCGTCG
Source organism: Turnera subulata (assembly GCA_028386065.3). Lineage (NCBI taxonomy): Eukaryota > Viridiplantae > Streptophyta > Magnoliopsida > Malpighiales > Passifloraceae > Turnera > Turnera subulata. The sequence continues at coordinate 22,680 of JAKUCV010003692.1, forward strand.
CTTCCGTCCCCGCTTCATCGGTCGAAGCGGTTACTAACCGTCTCGGCGGTTTGACTGTGGGCGAAAACGGTGCTCAGGCTCACAACGTGATATGGAGGCCCAAGGCCGCCTACGGGACGGTGACCGGAGGGACCGCGACCGCGGATGCTGAAAACGGTTCCGCTTCTTCCGCTGTTGCGCCGTCGCAGGCTAGTGGTGTTGGCTTGAGTAAAATGTTTAAAGGAAATCTGTTGGAAAATTTCACGGTTGACAACTCCACGTACACGGAGGCTCAAATAAGAGCTACCTTTTATCCCAAGTTTGAGAACGAGAAGTCTGACCAGGAGGTACCGTTTGCTCTATTTCTAAGTTATTGCAGGGGGCAAAAAAAATAAGAGCTACCTTTCAAAGGGAATGTTTCTTCTCTATTTCCTCGAGCCATGTATTAATGATGGCTTGAGTGGCTATATTTTCATGAAATGTGGATGATCTTTTCCTAATGTTCTTCTTGGACTATTACTGAGTAATTTATCTGTCAAATTAATGCGTCCAGGTTAGGCTGCGGATGATAGAGATGGTGTCTAAAGGGCTGGCTACATTGGAGGTAAGACTCTTGGCGGTTGTTTCATAAATATCTCATTTGGCGGAAAATAACTTTTTTGGAAATTTTTAGTATTTCTCTGCAGCTTATGTACTAAATAATTTGTTAGATTTTTTTTCCCCATTGATGGACATTTATTGACGCCATGGGCGGTTGGTGCCGTGGACCTCTCATGCAGGTTTCACTCAAACATTCTGGATCGCTTTTCATGTATGCCGGTCACACGGGTGGAGCATATGCCAAAAATAGCTTTGGAAATGTGTATGTTTCTTAATGTTGTGCTGTCCACTCTAATTCATCTGTTTCCACTTTTATACTTTTTGTGTTTCTGAATCCTAGTTCTTGACCTTATTTTCTGTATTAATTTAGTCCACGGACTTTTATTTGTAGTCTAAAATAGTTTTGCAATTGTAGGTATACTGCTGTTGGTGTCTTTGTTCTGGGGCGGATGTTTCGCGAGGCATGGGGAACTGCAGCTGGGAAAAAGCAAGTGGAGTTCAATGATTTTCTTGAGGTAACATGGAATGGGAATCGAAGATTGATGTAGATTAGAGTTTAGAATTTTGAAGATTCCAAGTTGCTGCATGCTGAATCTTTCCAGAGTCTCTATCTTCTTTTTCTACGTTTTTTGAAGCATTCGTGCTTTGTTGCATGTTACATATATACGTTTGCCTTTTTTTTTTTTTTTCAAACTTTTAATTAAAAAAAAATTGTGTATTCTGTTTAGCTTTCATTAATAGCAACATCTAGTTACATGTGCTTGCCACATGTGATGATTTCATTTGTTGACTGTGCTCGTTATGATGACTATGTGCTATCTCAGGAGAATGACTTTTACTATTTTTTTTTTCTTGTTCCAGAGGAATCGTATGTGCATATCAATGGAATTGGTTACTGCTGTCCTTGGAGACCATGGGCAGCGCCCTCGGGACGATTATGGTATTGATTCTTCTTCATCTTGCAGTTGACAATTTATACAATATACAATATATTTGTCTGCGAGATCATGGTCCTATGGACCTTGTAAAGTCATGCCTTTAAGAGTGCTTGCTCTATGGTTTTTATTGTTTTAAACTTGAAATGGCATTACAAGCTAGTAAAGTCATGCCTTTAAGGGTGCTTTGCTCTTTAGGTTATTTGAACTGGCATTACATAAAATTCTCTTCTTTATCCAAAAGATTTAGGCCTAGAAGAAGGGGTTTGAGTGTGTTAATCAAAGGATTGCATTTGTTGTTTGTAGTTTCTTGAGGCATAAGATTTTGGATCAGAGTTCCAGAATAGGACGAGTCACATTTGATTAACTCATATTTGAATACAAATGATCGATTAGGCTCATGGTGATTGGAGTTACTTTCTTAGTTATGGATTTGGAGATATCATCTTTACATGAGCCTTGGTCAGTGACTTAGGAAGACTAGAATGTGTGTGGTTTTTATCTGTAGAAGGTGGGGTTAATTGGAGGACGCCAAAAATGCCTGTAAAGACCACTTTCATGAGATAGTCTATCTCGTTATGTTTTCTCAGGTCAATGGATCCCTGGTGGTCACTTTGACAGCTTTGCTTTATTGTTACCGGACGTATGGTAACATCACTTTGAATTAAGAAGCTTCATTGTAGTGGCTTAGGTTACTGACTGATGAACAAGCAAGCCCAGTATCAATTAAACTCATTGAGCAGATATGTTTTCCTTGCTTTGGTTTTGCTCAAAATGGTCACACAAGCTTTCCCTTGCTCTTTTCTTGTAGATAGGGGTTGAGCCACTTTATGAATCTTATCCCTTTTGTGTTGCAGTGGTTGTGACTGCAGTCACAGAACTGGGCAATGGGAAGCCGAAATTCTACTCAACTCCAGAAGTCATTGCCTTCTGCCGGAAATGGCGCCTTCCCACAAATCACATCTGGCTGTTCTCATCAAGGTAATGATCTGGAACTGGCGTCTTTAGAATGTTACTTCAAAACACTCATTATCTCTAATCTTTCTAAGGACATGAAACTAAAAGTTAAAAGCTTTATGCGTTCGTTGTTATATTTTTCCTGTAAACCAATTCTGAAAAGAGTTTTCTGTCGGACAAAATATTTGCAGCTATAAGTATGCATAAGCTTGGTAGTAATGGGTTATTGCTGTGAATGTATATCCTCTGTATCATAAACCTACCAACTAATATTAGACAATTAGCTGTACCTCTAGATGTCATATGAAAATTCCACATTTCTGCTGCGTATAGCAGTTTCCCTTCTGTAACCTGAAGTGAAACATGATATGTTTTTATGATCAGAATATGCAACTTTCTGTTGATCAATGTGATCCTGTTTTGTTAATCCAGAAAATCAGTGACATCTTTCTTTGCGGCCTTTGATGCTCTATGTGAAGAGGGGACAGCAACCACAGTATGTAGAGCTCTTGATGAAGTTGCTGATATATCTGTACCAGGTAGCGTTTAACAGTGCAATACGATTCACTTACATATCTTTACATTTTCGGATTTCTCAGTCCACTGTGCTCTCCATACTATTTCTATAGAAATGAAAAGTATGTTTCTTTTCTACCGTTGCTGGTTTCTCCAAATACCACAGACATTTGGGGTTTGATGATGGAAGCTTTTAAAAGACAATGAAAATGATGGTTGACTGATACTGTATGTGTCTCTGGGATGGTGTGAGGTGCATGCATGGAATCAATTTCTAGAGCTTTAAATGACTTATCATTTTATTAATTAAATGTTCTAGATCAGTATCACGATTCTTGATGACAACTCTGTTAGTCGAAAGAACAGTAGTCTGATGGTGTACTGCTGTAAAATTTGTCTTTCCCTTTTCCTGGCAAATAGACTTCATTATAAATATGGGTTGCATGGCAAATAGACTTCATTATAAATGTATAGCAATTAAGTCCCTTTCTTAAAATAATGGATTTGCAGGTTCAAAGGACCATATAAAGGTGCAAGGTGAAATATTGGAGGGTCTTGTGGCTCGCGTTGTTGGTCATGAGAGCTCGAAACATATGGAAGATGTCTTGAGAGAATATCCTCTTCCACCCATTGATGGAGGTATGCTGCTGTAAATAAGTATATAAGTCATTTTTCAAACCTTTTCCCATATTTCGATCTTACATACTCTTCAATGGTGGCATTTTCCTTCTTTTTCTTGCCTCGCGGTTACTTCTTACCTTGAAGCGTACCACTTCCTTTTTTATTGCTATTATATTGATTCATCAGTGGGTTTATCTTGTCTGTGTAATTAATATGAGAGTGATCCATATTTGTAGAAAGCATAAGGCTGTTACAGATGTACATAATGTTTGTTTACCTGGGAATTTAAAGTTCCTGTTAAGAAGAATGTAAAAGCTTAAGGGAGTAGAACTGAGGTGAAATATTATTATGTGTTTGGTGTGCGAAACCTATTGTGATGATGCACCATATGATGAGAGGAGTTTGCTAGATTGCTGAAAATGTTGCAGTCTAGATCAATAAATGAAAAACCATTTTTGGAGTATAATCCTCAGATTTCTTTGGTAGAAAGATAACTGTGAAATTTCCTTTGAGTCTTAAATTCATGCCTTGTGACAAGAAATATATCCAATGTTTGTCTGGGTCTTGTGATGAGGGTGGACTGTACAATCCTATGGAAGTGTGCTCCTTTCTTTGTTTGAATGTAGATGTATCACTGAAATATCCACCACCTCAAGGTCGCTATTAGGAAAATGTGTTTCTTTCCTTTTGGAATTTGGCTTTAAGGGATTTGTGTTTCTTTGAATATTTCATTTCACATTTGAGGCAGTTTATCTCTACTTTGGTTGTCCAACCTTTCTTTATTAAACTTCTTGGACTGGGTTACATCAGTCCACCTCCTCTATTGCATCACGACACAGAATGAATATGTGGTAATGGGAATTAAAGGCAAAAATAAGAAAAATAAAAGAAGGGAGAAAATGCTTTGAAGAATATGGGAAGACAAAAGAAAGAAAAGGAGGAATAGTAAGCATAGTTGTTGAGAGCAGGCACAGAGCTATATGAATCTGCATACTTGTGCATGAAGTAGTTGTAAATGCATATTGAGGAACATATTTAATTGTTTTTTATTTTTTTTCTTCAGCTGATCTCGATTTGGGACCAAGTCTGAGGGAAATTTGTGCTGCAAATAGATCAGATGAAAAACAGGTGAGTGAGATTCTCGCAGCATGAAATGAATATGAGTGTGGTGAAGAAACCTATTGTTAAAGTATCTCTGCTAACTGCATTATTGTGAATACACTACTGCAGCAAATAAAAGCACTCCTTCAGGCGACTGGCTCTTCTTTTTGCCCCGACTTTGCAGACTGGTTTGGAGTTGAATCTGGCGACACCCATTCACGGACTGCAGACAAATCAGTTGTTTCAAAATTTTTGCAAGCTCAACCTGCTGATTTTTCAACCACCAAGCTGCAGGTTAATCCATCCTTCATGCTAATTTTTCATTTTCCCTGCCGTATCTTTTTATTATTAGAATTCCTTTGACTTGAAAAGGAATCCTTGAGCTCTCAAGACTATGTAATTCTACCAGTTATTTCTGGTAATACTTTCTGTCATAGCTTTTGGAGTATTGAACATATTTTGTTGAGTGTAATGCTATCAAAAAGTTCAAGCTGCACTCTGGGTTCAATTTCCTAAGCCGTCAAGTGGCTCTTTTGGCCATTGCCTGAGTAACAAAAAGCTCCTATGTTTCTATGTGCACATGCATATTAGACGCTTTTGTATACAAGCAATTGTCTGTTTTTCAAGTTGTCCGATTGGTGGTGTGTTCTCAACTATTCTGCTTCTGGTGGTTTCACTGACATAAGACATGAGTCAAGTTAAATCAATTTGATAATGTAACTGATCCTAACTTCTAGCTACCAACTGTTGCATATGGTCTGCAATTTAGCCTAAAAAAGAGAAGAAATAGACTATTAGACTCAAAGCAAAATAAAGCTGGCAATGAGCATGGGAAAACTGAATGGGAGGAGAGAGGTAAAAATTTGTAGTTCTGCTGGGGGTTATTATGCCCTCCTTCTACGAGACTTATCAGCCTTTATTTAATTTCACCATCTCCAAAACTGAAATATGCAAGATCTGGAAGGTAGTTTGACACAAAGATATCCAACACAGTTGTTCCATTCAGCAAAGCCAAAACTGAAGGGAATATAAGTGACACTTTGACATACAGGCCCTTCAGATAAGGCATCTTTCTAATATTGAAACTTTGGAACCATGAAAAGTTAGAAAGTCACTCTGACCTTGCTTCTTAGCTGGGCAAGTCCCTGGCTACAAATTCTTTGTTATATTCTTGATCTCCAGTTCTTTGCTTAAGATGATTTGCTTCTTCATTGAACCAGGAACTGATTCGTCTTATGAGAGAAAGACACTTGAAAGCTTCTTTCAAGTGCTACCGTAATTTTCACAAAATTGACTGTGCGTCCGGTGACAATCTCTTCTATAAATTGGTCATTCATGTCCATCATGACTCGACCTTTCGGCGATATCAGAAAGAGATGAGGTTTACCCCATTACCTTTCACATTTATTCATGTTCTCTTTTTTTCTTCCGTGAAATGACAATTTGCTATGTTGCAGGCACAACCCTGGGCTGTGGCCATTATATCGAGGTAACAATTCTATTGTGCATGCGGATTCAACTCAAATGTGTGTTATCTTCTTCTTTGCTATCTTTGCTATGTGGGGATTCGAATTTTGTGCAATGAATGCTTGCTGTTTTCATATTTTGCAAGAATGCTTCCTGTCTTAAAAGATAGTGGTGGAGTATATCTGGTTCCGTGGCAAATTGGTAACACCTACTTGTCAATAGAGCCATGAAATGGGAATAAGTTGCTTACAATATGCAGTTGAATGTTGCTAAACAGTAAGTATATGCCAGGAAATGTCGATTAAGGAACCCTACTATAGTACTTATAGGGCCCCTTGTTGTAGACTTATTAGCGATGGAAACAAGTAATGCGCTCAATACACACACAGTTAAACACTTGGATATTGGAAGGAGAATAACTGGAAAATAGATTAAATAGCACAATCATTCTTTCAAAGTAATAATTATGCTGTCATAAAGCAGCTCACTTGCCTGCCCCTGCAAAGCACGGGGAATGCATGTAATATGCTTTACAGAAAATGATACCTTTTCCAATCTTATCTACATTTGCTTTCACTTGGGGTGATGCTTATGAGTTGTGTACGTTTTTTCTAATGCCTTCAAATTTACTCAGGTTTTTTTGTTGACATTAACTTATTCAAGGCAAACAAGGAGAAAGCTGCTGAAATTGCAAAAAACAACTGTAGCCTGGGGGCAAACGTTGATGATAGTAATGGCATATCTTCAAAAGATGGCTTAGCAGATGATGATGCAAATTTAATGATCAAACTGAAATTTCTCACATACAAGGTGAGTTGTCATCAATAATCTGTTTTTTTGGCTTAAATTTGCATAAACATCTGAAATTAATGTATCGAGGCCAGAACCTTCAGAGCAATATTCTTTTTGCCCTTGTTACTTTTATTTAGATGTCTAATTTTGCAAAAACCTTGAAAATTTTTTCTCAAATCATTTTCTAACTCAAAATTTGGTGTTGAAATCACTTCTCTTTTTGCTGCTCAGTAATTTCCGTTGTTGGAAATCTTCAATGCAATTTTCCCATTCTGTATCATACTTTTGACTTATGAGATGAAGTTGTTGTTCTTTGTATATCGTGCAACAGTGCATTTACTTGAAACAAATATGCATCTCTGAGAGATAGCAATGTGTATTGATATGTGTACAAGTGTGGGATTTATAATTCATCTGCATAAATTGTGTTTTCATAAAAAAAAATCTGCATAAATTGTGTGGCTGGCATGGGGGATGTGGGATCCATTAATAATTTTTTGCTGCTTCTTTGGATACCCCTGCATTTTCTTTGTAAAAGGTGAATTACAGTGCATCATGGGGATGGTGTGATAAATCATTGATGTAACTTTTCTTCCCATTAATCTTATGCAGTTGAGGACATTTTTGATTCGGAATGGCTTATCATATCTTTTCAAGGATGGTCCATCTGCTTACAAGGCTTACTACCTGAGGTTAGTTTTTATGCATATTTTGAGAATTTGTGTGGACAAACCATTGTTGTCCAGATATTATTGTATTACGAAGCTAGCTTGGTTGCTGCGAGGCATAGATATTTGGCTTGGTGGGCCTGGAGCATGGCCCATTCAGTGGAGAGCCCACCCATCCTCTCTTCATAGTGCCCCCATTTCCTAATATGGAAAGCACTTGTGCATTGGATTTGCTAGCTTCAAACACTCTTCATTACTGCACATTCTACCAAGTCTCCACAGAATATTGCCATTAATACTGTAATTCCTTTTTTTACCACACGCTTACTTATCTCACAGAAGTTGCTTTCCTTGCATGGCCCTTCTTAAACTTTCCTAGGGTAAATTGCATCACTTGTACACAATGTTACTCACCACTTATCACTAAAGAACTCTTCATACGGGTTCCACAACAATTTTTCCTGACATCTACCCTAGTTGGTTAGGAATGATGACTTATGTCTTAGTGGCGCTGGATGTTTCATCTGCAGGTTTTATCTTGAGTTCTGAAATTTGAAATTGCTTCTTGTTCAAGGGCCAACAATTAACAGAAATACTCATTTAGGTCCTGTATTATTTCTCTTCATGTCTGCCAGTTAGCGCTGCAAGGAAACTTTCTGCTGTAATTGTTGCTAGATTATTGATTTTAGTGCTGTATGGTTATTCATGCTTGGAAAGAAGCTGTTCACTGTTATACGCCATTATATAATTTATGTGCTTAGTGCTCTATGTCAATGGTTTGTGATGGTACTAATCCTATTAAGCATCACTTAATTCTATAAAATCTGTGTTTAAAATTCAGCTGAAGCTTGTTTTCTGAAAGTTTCTATTTTCAAATTTAGGCAAATGAAAATTTGGGGCACCTCAGCAGGAAAACAGAGAGAGCTCAGCAAGATGCTAGATGAATGGTACTGTTAAGAAATTTTCTTTGTATTTTAATAGCTTTTTGTTTTCTTACATTGCAGTCTGAATAAAACTTTCTTCTTTTTTTATGTTAAGGGCTGTTTACATAAGAAGAAAATATGGAAAAAGGCAGCTGTCATCTGCTACATATCTGTCTGAAGCTGAGCCTTTTCTTGAACAGTATGCAAGTCGTAGTCCGGAGAATCAGGCTCTGATAGGATCTGCTGGAAGTTTGGTTAGAGCTGAAGATTTCTTGGCCATTATTGAGGGAGGCAGAGACGAAGAGGGTGACCTTGAGACAGAGCGAGAGATGGCACCTCCTAGTCCTAGTTCTCCAATCAAGGATGATTTTCAAAGTCAGAGGGGTTTGATTGTATTTTTTCCAGGTAAAAGCACCCAAAAACTAACAGTATCCTCTCAGTAGGATATGAAACTAATTTCTCTATCGGAATGGTTTTGAACCCTCTAGCAAGGTGGTGAAGTAAATATTTTTTGTTCCATTGCTGCTTAGATTTCTCTATGGCTTTAAGTTGATGTACTTTTCCAAGTTTGTATCATAACTTGGCTTTGCTTCTATTTCATGTTACTTCCAAGCATTTTTAACAAGAACAACTTGATTTCCGTTCAATATTATGTTAGCAACATATATACCTGCAAATATTTGAGTTTGATTCTACTAATTTACATGTGATATTTGACAGTCTTTAATGCACAAGCCTTAGTGAAACTGCTGTTAAGGATGCTTAGTGTATCTTTGTTGTATAATTTTTCCTCTTGTTGGCTCATGGTAATATATGTATTCAAACATGTTTGCAGGGATACCGGGTTGCGCAAAGTCTGCACTGTGCAAGGAACTACTGAATGTTCCTGGCGGACTTGGCGATGAGCGTCCAGTCCACAGTTTGATGGGAGACCTTGTCAAAGGTATTTGAGATATTGTCCAGTATCTGATTGGAATTCTTCTTACCAGCAGAAGAGGAATTTAAATAAATTTTCTGCTTCATTTTTCCCTTAAAGATAACTGCACTGAATGGTTGGTCATTGATCACAGTCAAAGCTGCTATATTGTTATCTCTTCTTGATTTGAGAAATTGATTACCCGTCTGACAGTCTTTCTGGCTAGTGATTGATTAAAAACCTAGGAGTGTACATAATTTTCAGAACTGGAGTGGTATTGACATTTCCCGATCTTGTTATCTTGAGGTGGATAAAATATATGTTCTTTTATAAAAGATCTATGATATGCATTTTCCTTTTTCTTGTAGATTTGTTTGACCTTTTCAAATGCAGATTATTAAAAATCATTGAACCAGTGCTTCCAAGCACTGGTGCAGTGTGTTCTCATTTTGTCCATTGCTATTAGCTATCCTCATTTCTATTTGTGGTATAAAAGCCCATAGATTAACTAACATATATGAAGTTTGTGTTTGACTTGCATAATCACGAGTTTGCATTTTGTACTGCTTCTCAACAGGAAGGTACTGGCAGAAGGTTGCTGATGAGCGTCGGAGAAAACCTTATTCCATAATGCTTGCAGACAAAAATGCACCAAATGAAGAGGTCTGGAGGCAGGTAATTTGGTACCATTTGAATGAAAAATTGGTGCAGTGTCTGATTTATTGGAGAACAACAGGAAAATCAGAGTGGGGTTTGTAGCCCTTTGTCTCGGGCCTTGTGCTCACTCGTGGAGAATGAGAGAGTTCTTAAGTAATAGAGGCATAATGTGGATAAAATATTGATTGAAACCCTATTGCACTGGGCTTTTTTGTTTGAACTGGTTGTTGTATGGAATGAACATGCATATGTTTGAAGGACTGCTGTAGCTAGTTACCCTGCCAGAAGTGTAGGCAGGCAATTCTGATATATCCATGTCACCCCACCAGAAGTGTGGGCAATCATATGTTTGAATGTCCAGCATTCTGTTTATGGATCTGACTGCTTCAATATGTAGTCTTACTGTTGACCACCGGTCATCTTAGACCTTAAGTAAACATTTGTTATGATAATGTGCTCCTATTGCAGATCGAGGACATGTGCCGCAGCACGCATGCGTCTGCTGTACCGGTTATACCTGATTCTGAAGGTTATAATTTTTCATTTGTTACTGTTGCTGTTAAGTTTCATATGCTATTTCATTATCAGTAATTTGCACCCATGTGAAACTTCTCTACAGTGTATCTGGCAGTCATTGTACTAAGTGTTTCCTCTGTTTCCCTACATAGTTTATGCACATTAGAGACTTTATTGCTGAAATACCATTTTGAGAAGATAATAGGTAGCCTGAAAGATTCTTACAGTCATGACATCACGAGCATCCTATGGTTCGTGCCATTTACTTTAGTGATTAGGTAGTTTATATTCCGCCTTGTTGACAAATTTTTCGACCATCACTAACTTCAGAAGTGAGTTAGTCCAAAATACCCAGGGTACTGAATACATGGTTCAGGATAGCTTAAATGCTTTGGTGTAGAAAGTTTGCCATTTGTTTAGCTTGGTTAATTGCTTCAAGTGGAAGATCTTATATTTCGTCTATTTGGAAAAATGCCTAGGACTAGCCAATTGTTACTAGCACAGCTGATTGTGATTCTATTAGACGGGCATATATTCTGTTCTGATACTGTCTTGTCAACTGGTGAATTGAACTTGACCCCTTGAAGGAGTTGGCTTTGTTTGACAATGTTGACTCCTACCTTTTGATTGCTACGCTTTTAGGCATTTCTTTGGTATTAAAATGTGAACTATTGGATGATTCTTGATGTTGTCTATTGAACATTCAGGGGCCTCTTCAAATCCGTTTTCCCTTGATGCATTAGCTGTTTTCATGTTTCGTGTGCTTCAACGCGTCAACCATCCGGTACGCATCTTTACTCATTGGTCTATGAACTTTATGAAGCACGTATGAGATAATTTTCATATTCTAACACCATTGCTCTTTGTTTGGAATTTTTAAGGGCAATCTGGACAAAGCCTCTCCGAATGCTGGTTATGTGTTGCTAATGTTTTATCATCTTTATGATGGAAAGGTGCTCTACGTTTTGTTCATATAATGTGGTTTGCCTGCATTCATGATCAGTTTGTAATTTGACCGCTGCATTTTGCAGAGTCGAGCTGAGTTTGAAAGCGAATTAACTGAACGTTTTGGCTCCCTTGTCAAGATGCCATTGCTGAAGCCAGATAGGTAAGAGTACTTTCAGTCAGTGAGAGACTTGGTTCTCTCAAATTGGTGGTTCCCTTAAAAGTTATGTGTCTCTCTTTTCCTTCTAAATGAGTGTTTTCCCATATGCTCTTTCCCCTGGTGTGTTGGTGCATGTGGTCATTTGTCCTCATGCTAATATCCTATATTGCTGATATTTGTATGGTTTTTTTGTATGTGGTGTTACCTTTATATCAAGAAGAATTCAAGTTCTTTGTTTTCTTGCTCTTCATTGAAGATAAGGATCCTTTTTTGTGCGTAGGAGCCCTTTACCGGAGTCTGTACAGTCAGTTCTTGAAGAAGGAATAAACTTGTATCAGCTTCATACCAGCAGACACGGGAGGTATACATCTATACATGATGTGCTCAGATTGTTTGCTTTGTATATTTTGGCATGGAGATAATTATCAGCTTGTTTCTATGTGGACTGGCTGTGTTTGGAATTCTATTCATTCAATTGGCCTGGGTTTCTAAGAACTGCACATTGCTAATAGTGTCATCCTCATGTTCTAAAAGTTGCCTTGTTTAGTCTCTTTGGGAAGTTAAATGGATTTCTAGATCACAAATACGGTTAGAGCTGCCTTGTGTCTCTGAATAATGTCACTGTAACCTATGTTGAAGCTTTTGTCTCATCTTACTTTTTAGTAGTGGCTTATTTCAGGTCTCTGAGGTTTGTGACATTCACTAATTGAGAGAGGACCATTAAACTATTGGTTTTTTTTTCTGTGATCAGATTGGAGTCAACGAAGGGAACCTATAAAATGGAGTGGACCCAGTGGGAGAAAAAATTGCGGGAAATTTTATTCAGCCATGCTGAATATCTAAATGCCATTCAGGTCTACATCTTATGCCTGTGTCTACGTGTGATCTTTGGCTCGTTTCCAATTGCTTTAATTCTTTTTGCTGTCTTGAATAGAACTTAAGGTCACTGAAAGACATCTTGTTCAATGCCAGTCTTATTTGTATGCTCTAAGCAACAATAGAAGTCCTAAGCCTTATTCCCCAGTTTGTTTCGTTGTTGACACAAAAATAAGCAATCATTTTGAGATAGAAGAAATGGTAATTATAGTATCTACTGCAGTGAATTTTCATTACAGTTTCTATATATCCAGGTGCCATTTGAGGATGCAGTGAAACAAGTGCTGGAACAGCTACAAAAAGTAGCGAGGGGTGAATATATACCGCCAAGTACTGAGAAGAGGAAACTAGGAACCATCGTTTTTGCTGCTGTCAGTTTACCTGTTACCGAGATCTCAGGATTCTTGGATAAAGTAAGTAAAAGTTGCACCTTACTGTTATTACATTTTTTGGGGTCACGTCACGGGCCACTTGAGATCCTTACTGTGCAAGGACTAGTGTTTTAACCCTGAAAATAACCCAGCAGAAACCGCGGCACTAGCACCTGGTCGATCAATTTTGGTGTCAAATGTAAATTTGAAACTTAGCTCATATTAATTTTCATCTTTTTCCCTTTTTCTTTTTCTTTTTCTTTTTTCTTCACCTTTTTGTACTCTTACATCAGCAAGAGTCTCGTGAATAGCTACATGTGGACTTTATGCTGAATATTATTATTGGAAAGCACCGCACACTGACACATGTTAATTAAGCAGCTGGCTCAGAATAACCTCGAGGTTGAAAAGTTCTTCAAGGACAAGGACATTCAGCAGACCCTCAAAAGGGCTCATGTCACTCTTGCTCACAAGCGAAGCCATGGTGTGGCAGCTGTAGCTAGCTATGGGATCTTCCTACATCAAAAGGTCCCTGTGAAATTCGCTTCTCTCCTCTTCGCAGATAAGATGGCTGCGCTGGAAGCTGAACTTGGCTCTGTTGATGGCGAAAAAGTAGAATCAAAGAATGAGTGGCCCCATGTTACCATATGGACTGGAGAAGGCATTGCACCCAAGGAGGCTAACAGACTGCCCCAGTTGATTCAGGAGGGAAAGGCAACTCGTGTTGAAATCGACCCTCCCATCACTATAGATGGCACACTAGAATTTTATTGAGTTTTGGTTTTATGTTCTCCAGATCAGTTTGATAGTTACAATCTTGAATTTTGTAGGTGCTAGGCATGTTGAGCTATAAGATTATGGCGAAAGTTAGGATGGAAATTTTTGTATGTTTGAGAATTTTTGTACATAGACGGAACAAAACGTTGACAGCCCGGAGATTTTGTTGCTCCTACAGAAATAACAAAGAAAAAAAAGTATCCTTGCTTTCCCTGAAACACAAAGTTTATCTAGCTGGAGCAAGCCAAACAATTGTAATATTCTGTTTCAAGGTTGAAAAATCCAGTTCTGGCCGCTGCATCTTATATCCAGTTCTGCAGGTTTTATTTTCTATATTGATTGGCTGCCCTGCAGCCTCTGTTTCTCTGTGATCTCTCGAGTCCAGAGAAGCAGACTGCAAAAGCTTGTGGTGAGGTTTTAAGAGAGGAAGAGAACCTATTGCGTGCAGTCAGCAATATTTCCATGAATTGGCACGGCAAAAGGTGTAGAGAACTATTAAGCTCACTGCTTTACTAAGTGGCCTGCATTAAGGGTTCTTTCTCTTTTTTAAGGAATAGATTTTCTTATTTTCTTGTAGGAATTCTTGATTGGCTACAATATAACTATTAACTTTATAAGATTGAGCACACAATAGAATTTGCCGAAAAAGGTATAATGCGATTAGCAGCAGTCATGTTACGGAAGCTCGGCATACAAATTGTCAACTCCATATTTCAAGCATGGTCTAGTTTGATGCTAAAACTGCTGATTAAGTCGTTCTCTCTTTTCAACAAATGGCAACATGCATATTACCAGCAAGACAAAAAGCTCAGTTTCAGCAGCAGCATAGTCATCAATTGGGTGTTGGTGCAAAATCTCCGCATCTGCCAATGCCCAAAAATACAGCCGATGCCCCAAAGACCGATAGGTGCACCCTCTATATCTGCAAAGACTTCTAGCAATCAGCAGAGTCCACTTTTTCCACAGCGGAAGTTGGCAAAATCGCCATGGCCTCTCCGTCAATCACAAGAAGCTTGTCGTTCTTGAAGCATTTAGTTGCAAATTTGACTCTGGATTTACGAGCCAAATACTATGTCAAGTCACCTCGGACAGGTTAATCAATTGAAAAACGAGAGATCATGCAGAAAAATAAAGAAGAAAACACAAAAAGGAGCTGACAAGAGCTTACATATGTCTATTCTTGTTTTGTCTTATGCTTATAGCTTGTACCTCACCAACAACTTCGTCTCCAATGTAGACGGGAGCTTTAAAGTGCAAGCTCTGGGAGGCATACACAGTTCCAGGCTACAAAACAATTAATTATTTATCATGGCACATAAGTTGGACAATGATAAGAATTCATAAAGCCAGGGTGTGGCAAAATTGAACCCACAAAACAAATGTGCCCAATACGAACTACTTACAATCCTCAAGAACTCTCCTTTACCATAGAGTGTGTAATATTACTATAAACACTATAAGAATCAGAATCAAGAAAGCCAAGAAAGTGAGGTGTTGTTAAGTGTTGACTTACAAAATGGGAGGAAATGATTCGAGGGAATAACGCAGCAACAAGCATCCCATGAACCAGGGGGGCCTCGAATCCAGCATTTCGGGCCGACTCGGGATCGAAATGCAGAGGATTCGAGTCGTGGCTCACCTTGGAATACTCAGTAACATCTTCAAGGGAGAAAACCCTGGATTGCCTCAAGACATCTCCTATTTTCGGGATACTTGGTGGTGGTGGTGCACAACAGAAGTTTCTAGTCAATTGGACACTTCTCGAAAGCAAGTTCTTGACCCGCACCATTTTGAAACAAGGGCTCTCGTTAAAGAAAATGAAACGAGATTGTTTTTTGTTCTTTTGGGAGTTTCACTTCGTCGTGGATCAAATTTAGACAAAGTTCATTCGTTTTCTCACGTAAGCATTTTACCGAACAGGTGAAGTGCCACTAAAACCGACAAAACCTCGGGGCAACGCTATACTACCTAGGGATCAAGCATGCCAACCTCTATATCATGTCTTTATATGTCTGGACCGTTATGTTTGCCTAACATATCGGCCGAATTGTAACCATAGAATACGATAGTGCGGAAGAAAAAATAAAATATAAGTCATGGTACAAAAATATTTTGGACCATATAACAAAGTTGGAGTGTTTTATGATTAAAAAAACACTAACTTGCTTGCTAATTTTTAAGCATATAATAGGAAATTGGAGGGGTAAGATAGAAAAAGAGAGGAAGCTCTTCCCATCTCGATTTTTATTTTTTTGAACAGTCTCATCTTGAGATTAGATAGAGTGGTACTTATAACTAGAGAGTTGAAAGAGTTTCCTTCTTTGAAACATGGATAATAATGTTAAAGATTGATCTTAATTACAACAATAGTTCAAAATGTTTACAAGTTAGAACAAATGCATCCACTACTACAATGCAACTTAACCACCTTTAGCCCCTTCCTACTAAAAGAAAACACTAGTTTTAATCCCAATTCCCAAAGAAAATGGATAATAATAGCCAGCATAATTCTGGCCTTCACCTACGATACACGAGAAGCATTTTTACAAACAAATCTTGCATCTTGGCAGGAGCTTGGAAGTCATCAAGTAATGGTGTCATACATATTCAGGATGCCCCATCTAAGACAATGTGTAAGGAACAATATCTCTATCTCCATCTAATTTGGAGTGCTTGGACCTGGACCAACGATATCCTCGCTGGTCTCTGCCTTGTTTGAACTAGTTTCAGAGTTAGCGTTTATTGGGCAAACGGAAGCAAATTGACAATACCGGCATTTCCAGCGCTCTTCCTCTGCTGCATAATAGGCTTCTCTTTCACCTCTCCAGAATTGAAAACTTCCTTGAATTTGACTCTCTAGCCAATCAGGATCATACATGAATTGATCTTCGCCTATGATAGAGTTGTCTTTCTGGAACTCATATCTATAATTTTTTTTGAAAAAAAAAAAGAAAAAAATTTCCAATAGATGATTTCTGAGAGTAACATTAAGTTCCCGGTCTCCTAAACAATATTTGTTTCCTGCTATATCAACAAAGCAGAAAACAGGGAGTAAAGATGAACCAAGCATAATTTTCCACTCACCTTAATAACAACTGGTTATCAGCTGGAGGCAGCATACCAAATGTATTGACATAGAACCTTATTATGTCATCAAGGGTCTGCAAACAGCAGGCAAAGTACAAAACTTCTTTAAAAAGCGAGGTCTTCAAAGTGAATAATGAAACGAAAAGCCTTCATGTTTCTTAATCTCTACAATTTCATGTCAACTCTATTTGCATAGAGTCTTCAAATTAATCATCACCAGTTAACGAAAGCAGAAAATTCACATAAGTGCCAAACTTGAAATGATTGTATAGTGGTTAGATAAAATATAAAATCGTGTAGAAATTATAGTGGCTTTACAGATTGTACGAAGTAGTAATAAAGAAGAACGAATTACCTTTGCCTGGAGACCTGCTTTAGCAAAGTTCTCTCTGATTTCTTCAGTTAAGATATGGTAAGGATTCAAGTTGAAGTAATCAAAAAACTTTCTCGCTTGAAAATTACCAGCCACTAAGCTGTCCCATAAATACTTGTATACCATTAACTGTAGCCTGCCAAAGAAGTATGCAGTTACTAAAACTCATTTGTACATGTTCATCATACTTCAAACTCGACACATAATTCTGTACAAACTTTTTCTCAAGAAATGTAAGATCAAGCATTTCAACATGTAATAAAACAAAGATTACAGCTTCAGCTTTGGTTAGAGTAACAGCAGTCCAATTTGAATACCTTGAGTTTCTCCTCTGAGGTTCAGTAGGAAGGATATCTCTAACTCGTGTTTTAGTGTCCACGAACACTGGGTTCTTATCAACTTCCCCTTCAGGCATCCGAATTTCATCAACTTTTCCCACCAAGGGGACACCTTCTGCAAAGCCTATTCTGACATTGTGAGTGAAAAGAAATCCATTACCAACCATAATGATGATACAATATGCTTCTACTCTCAACAATTAATGGTTGACCAATCCAATTGATGCCAACGGGAACCGGTGCACTTCATTTTTGTTTGATTAATAATAGAGGCTTTTGTCCAACTATACTCCTAGCAAGTGAGGTTTTAGAAGGCTGCACTAAGAAACACTACCATCTTCTGGTAATTCTTTTGCATGAAGAGACTGGTCCAGCGAGTTAAAATTGCAATACTTGTGGTAGGCAGCCAAGCCCTATTAGATGCTTTCACTTATCATACAAGTTAGCATTTGATGGCCTAGAAGCATGTCAGATGTTCAATTGCATCAATTGAGACAACTTTAGGGAACTCCTTTCCTCCACAATCTCTCATTTGCAGTAACATTTGAAATTATCAGGATATTGTAAAGAATGTATTTTCCCATCAGTATTTTGGAAAAAGACTTGCCAGATTGAACATGAGTGATCTGAAACCTTGGATGATGAACTCAACAAACAATTTGCTATCTTTCCATGAGGATTCATTGTAATCAAACCAAATATTTGCATGAAACAAAAATGTATACTTATCAAAAGACATAAATTCCATCCTTATCAAAAAAACTCCAAACCGTACAGCACAATTTACTAAGAACACTGGAACTTACAATGTGAGCTCACGTGTTAGCCCATCAAACAGCAATTGATTTACACCAGTTACGAAATTCAGAAACTTCAAAGCCCATTGATCTTCATATGATTCTACAGTAACTTTTACTTTCTTAACAACCTGCACAGAAAATTAATGCAGGATCACGTAATTGCATCAAAATGAACAGAAGATACCAATTTAACTAAAAAGGTGAAAAGACATGCCTCCTCCTCCAGCTTCAGATGGCGAGCACTTCCTGCTTTCATAGCTTTATTGGCTCTTCGCTTGCCAAACCGGAGATGAAACTCGAATTGTTTCTCACACCATTCCTGCATCTCAATATTTCATCAGTTAATAAGAACTTATACATTTGAAACCCAGAATCAAAACAAAAAAGAAAAACAAGAAAAGGAAGAACTAATGAAAGCAAAAAACACTCCCAAAGAAGAAACAGAAGAACACACCGAGGAAGTGAAATCGGTGACGGAAAGGGCTCTTGAGCGTCTAAACCGGAGCAATAACGACTCCGGCGGCCTGCTCTTCTTCTTGTGAGGGCCGGAATCCTCAATATCAGGGCAGCAGCTACCGGAGAATGACGGCGGGGGAGACATTGAGAGCCTCCTCTTGGACAGAGCAGTGATGGAGCGGAGTGACCTGGCATTTTCCCGGAACAGAGAAGGGGAGGAGGAGGAGGGTGAGGAGCGAGTCGCCGCGAGGGCTGCTTCAATGAGAGCCATCTCTTCTTCGGTGACGATCTCGATGGGGATCCCACTACTACTACTGTCACCACGTGAAGGAGTAATGGAAGCTGGAGGCGGAGGAGGAGGAGGAGGAGTAGCCGGTGCAGCATTTTTAGGGGGTGACTGGGTCATTTTTCCGGGGGAGAAGTGACCGTTAAGACCGGCGGGGATGTGGCATGTCCCTCCTCCAAGTTCGATTCTTTGGTTTTCCGGTCCGTTAATGGGCTTTTAGTACTAGTTCTTTTTATTTAAATGGAGGATAGAAACGAGGCTTCATTACAAAATACCCTCCCTGAACTTTTGGTCAAAATAGGATCACCCCCTGAGAAAAAAAAAACCGGTATTTGACCCCCTAAACTTCATAATTCCACGGTTTACCCCTTATGGTTGGCCCGCTTCCGTTTCCGTCACCAAACTTAACGGAGACTGCGGATGGTGGACACGTGGATCCATTGATTTGCGTCACTTATTTTTTAAAATAAACACAATTTCTTTTTCTTTCTTCTTCTTTTTTTCTTTTTCATTATTCTTCTTCTTTTTTCACCTATTTTCTTTCTTTTCTTTCTCCTCCTCCTTTTTCTTCCTTCCTCTTCTTCACGCCTCGCACTACTCCTCTAATCGCCGCTGCCGCCGCCGCCCCCACCACCACCAGGAATTCAAATAATAAAACAAAACCAAAGACACAATTCAATCTCCAAACAATTTCATCATTGATTCAGCAACAAATATTCAAATATTGAAACATTAATAAGTTTGGGAGCATCTTTGGAGGAACCGAGGCAGTTTCTCTTTGAGCAAATCGGGAGGCAGAGACTCTCTCATTTTCTTGATCCCCCTTATATTAAGAAAAGAACAACACTTTAATCCGATTAGAAGCATAGTATAAAAGCGAGAGAGAAAGAGAAGAGAAAGGGAAGGAGAATAATACCTGAGCCAGGGGAGAAGAGGGTCTTTGTCGGAGTAGGATTTAATGTCTGAGATTAGCGAAGAGAAAAGATCGGTCTCGAGAGAGCTCCTTACCATTTACCTCTGCTTTCTGCTTACCTGGACTTTAATTTGTGGAGTGGAAGAGAGATTACGGCAAATGGTGGTGGTGGATTGTGATT
>JAKUCV010003693.1:1565-94353 GCA_028386065.3 Turnera subulata
TGGTTAGATTCACAAGAAGAGGGTATATCTTCTTGTGTGAGAAGTCTTGAAGTGAGGTATCTTCAAGCAAGAGAGCTGAAGTTCATGTGACTTGAACTTTCAGGGTTTAGGATTCTTGTGACTAGAATTCCTAGGTTGTAACGGTTTGTTAAGCACCCGTAAGCTTAACGTAGATAGTGAAATCTTCAAGTGAGACTTGATGGGCTGGATTAGCCACACTAGTAGAGTGTGTGTGAACCAGGATAAATCTCTTGTGTCCTTCATTCTTTTAATTCCGCACTTATTTCCTGCAAAGTTTTTAATTTTCGATCATAAGCTATTCACCCCCCCTCTAGCTTAAGTCTATTGTTCCTAACACTTGGTAAATAATTCAATTTAGACTTATTAATTTATTTGTATTTATATTATTTTGAAATATATTAGTATTTCTTACAAGTAATATTTTATACAAACAAGTAATAGCTATACAGATTAATCAATAAGACCCTTAAACACATCAAATGTTGATGTCATGCATCATGCATACCATATTGTTTGTGCTTCTTATATGATTGCATTTTGTTACCTAATAAAGAAGAGTTGGTAACAAATGAGTTGAAATTGCAGAGGAATTCTCGGAGACTCCGACATCCAAGGTGATGTTGAGCAATGCTGGTATGCTGCTCGTAATACCCAGGTTGTTTGTTTTGCTTATTTGTATATTTGATGATTTCTGTTGTGGCTTTGTGATGCTTGTGATTGATCCTGTATTTTTTGTTCAAGAGTAGGGTTTCGTATTTGAGAGTCTTATGGGTAGTCAGGTAATTGTCCTTAAGCATATGTTTATGATCTGTGTAGCGAAATACTAAAAATTGATAATGAACTATAATTTAGTGACATGAGATATTGGATTTCCTGACGAGCAGTGAGGCGGGTAGCCTGCTCGAAAAATGTGAATGATGAAAAGATTCAATAAACAGTGAAAACAGTGAGAATGAAAAAAAGATAATAATATAACTTAGACGATTAGAGTCACAGCAATAAGTGAAGGCACAGCAAGACGGTTGTCGACTACATGGAAGAAGAATTGTCGACGACTAGTAAAGTTCCAAAAATAATGTTGGCATGTTGGCTAAAGTTGGAGTTTGCCTCTGCTACCTTGTAATATTCTAATAAATGTATATTTGTATTATATAGATCACAAATATTTAAACACATTATATATTATGGATAAGTACAAATTATATCCTTATAACCCTACGCCTAATCACATATATAATTTAGTACGTATCGCCTGACTCCTGACTCCTTACTTATGATGACCTCCAATTCTCAATATATTGTTATAATGTGTCTTATAATGGAGCTTCTCGTAACTTTTTCTGTCTTCTTTGCTAAAAAAATTGGGTGCAGAGACGGATCCACAGTGTAGTCACCGTAGGCAGGTGACTACACTTGTTTCCAATAATAAGATATTAGCCTACTAAGTTTTAGTCCCAAAATTTTAATTTCCTTATTTTGCCTATACTGAGATTGCACGATATTAATTAGTATCTTTCATTACTCTTTTTGTTTCTAGGAATATTAGGTGTCTATCCTTATTATAATTTATCTTGGTCACTCATTAAACTTATCTTTCTAATTTGGACGTGGACATTTTAATATTTCAGTTGTTTTTTTTTTCTAATGAAACAAGGATTCATATCTTGGTCTTATGGGTTTGGTATTTGTCAAGTGGACTAACAAATAAATAAAACTAATAATTTTACCTTAGTTTCATGAACAAATTCTTTTAAGTATTAATTAATGTTCATATTCATGTATTTTTTTTAAGAATTCATACTCATGCATATTTAATTTATAAGTCACCCCCAAAAATTTATATATTCATAATTGTATCTTGTTGCTCTCTTTTTTCCTTTGTTAACCGAATGAAGTAATATATTAACTAATAAAATGTGAATGTTTAATTTTTCCCAAATATGGAAAGATATTAAATGATTGTTTAACTATATATGTTGAGAAAGATATATTTGATCGCATTGAATGAAAAAAATAACCCAATATTTACAAAAATATGGGAACATGGGAGCATTTGTTATATTTTTTTTTTTTCATATCAATCAATTTTGTAAGTGGGAGTTTAAATTGAGACCTCCTCTTACTTTTGCAAGAATACAACTACAAGCTCATTAGTAATTGTAACTTCTAATTAATTTTAACATTTATAGTGTAATTTTTTTTGGTAATTGTAACTTCTACTTAGTTTTATCATTTATAGTGTAATTTTTTATATCTATTGAAAGGATAAGATAATTGTTTACTATTTATTTTTTTTGCCTACACTGAGAGATATTTCTGGATCCGTCCCAGGTGCTCACCCTCAACGAATACTTGAGCATTCTAAATCCTGTGACGGGTCACGTCCAATTTTCACATTCTTGTTGCCCTAAAAAAAAAAAGTGTCACATTCTTGTGATTGCTTGCAAACTTTTGCAAGAGGAGCTTTCAACTGTATTTCTATTCCACAAAGATGGGGATGCTGACAAATATGAAAATGATAAGAATAGTTAATATTAAACTTGTAAAAAATAAGAACACTTGCTAGAGAGAGATGGGTGCTCTTATTTAAAAATTTCTTGTATGGAACAAGCGTGGTATGAATAGGGTTTTATACAATTTACCTATTCCAATTTTGTTTTGAAAACAAATCAGTAAAGAAAAAAAAACAAATATTATATTTTATCACCTCAAGTATATTATTTCAAACTTTTGATATCTGGATTGAACCAATTTGAAGCTTATTCAATTTATGAATGGAAGGTGCGGATTGTAACTAGGGGAGAGCAAACGGCTCGGTTCGGTAATACCGAGCCAATTTTTTATCATACCGACGGTACCAAAGGGATCCTCCTACCGACTCCCTACCGATCGGCTCATACCGAGCTGAAAATTAGGCAATACCCATGATATACTACCGGTATACCGTAAATACCGAGCCCACTAGATACAAAGAAAAAAATAAGAACTGAAAGCAAGCATTAAAGCGAAATTGCACTAATTAACGCCAAATCGCAGCAATAAAAGCTAGTTCTCAACATTCAATGCCAAATCACAACAATTAAAATTAAATTGCAACAATTAAAGTTCAATCACAGCAATCAATACCAAATCGCAGCAATCAAAGCCAAATCAACCATAAAGAAATTAGAAATCCTACCTATAATTTTGCCAACTAAAATTTGCCAACAAAAAATGACCCAATTGAATCACTATAGCCTAAATCATTGACGCCAAGCCGTTCTACTCCTCTGCCTTGAGGATTGATGCCCTCTCTTCCAAATCCATCAAGAAGGCCATCTTCAAGACCGCCTCCACCTTGAAGTCACACGCACGTCTCCATCATCGCCAACGAGGAGGGATTGCTTTCCAACATGCTAGATTTGTTTGCCCTCCAATGCCTTTGTAGGTGCGGCAACACTGGGTTTTGGGCCTGGCAAAGACGAAGACGAAGAAAACGAAGAACAAAGGAAGAAAAGAAAGGAGAGATGGAGAAGAATGAAGGGAGAGAAAAACTTACCCTTGAATCTCCAGCGTTAGAGAGAAGCGGCGTCGATTTTTTGAAGAGAGGAGGCAGCAGTGGCGGCATGGTAGTTCTGTGAAGGGTTTGAGCCACAGAGAGAGATGAGAAGAAATTGAGAGTGAGTTTGATCGAGCAGAGGGAGGATTTGAGAATAAATTTTGAGCGAGAGGGAGAGTTTGAGCGAGAGGAAGAATTTGAGCGAGAGAGGCAGAGAGAAAGAGATAAGAAATTAGGAATTTTTAGGGGTTTTTTTCTTTATATATGTGAAGCATATGGGGTGATTGGGTGGGTGTCGGCGTCGGTTACCGACCTACCGACCGACACCTGCACCCCTTCATGCCGCCATGCCTGCAGGGCGGTTTGAAGCCGAGCCGACCATGCTTCAAAGAACATATTTTCCGATCGCTACCGACCCAACGTCGATCGGTATCGGGTCGATAAAGTCGGCTCGGGATTTTTGCTCTCCTCTAATTGTAACAGGTGAACTCATCAAGAATGTTAAATATTATTTTCTAATCTAAAGGAAAAAAAAAAGGCCAAAGCCTCGCTAAAATGAAAAAACATAGTCATTGCTAGGACTCGAGCCCAGGCCAAACGTGTGTAATGCAAGGAGCCAACCACCAAGCTACCTAACAATTTATGATTACTTATTACCATAAATATACAAAAATACATTTTAGGGCGGGCCTGGCCCCCCTTGCTCCCCCCTATATCGGCCCTGACCACGCGTGACCCTCCCCATTGGTCCTTCTTCTCCTTCTCGGTTGGTTTTATTCTCCTTCATGCCCACCCAATTTATTATTATGAAGGGTCATGATGAGTCCACATATCAAATCGACACCTTATATTTACATTCATAAACCAGTTGAACTTTGAATTGATTTGATCTAAAGCATCAAAAGTTCGAAATAATAAACTTGAGGCAGTAAAATATAAAATTTTTTAAAGTTTAGGAACTGATTTGTGGATAAAATGTATTTGACTATTGAGTAGTGGAGGAGACAAGTTTTTTTATTTTTTTCTACCATGAAGAAAAAAGGAGATATGTTTCCAAATTTTAATTGTCCCACATGGGGATGTGGGTGCTCATACTTTATATGGAGAGATGTAATAATAAAAAATAAAAGAATCCATGCAAACACGAGGTAACAAATTTGGAGTAAATTTTAGTCTTAAAATTTTTTTGGATTAAATTTCGAAAGTGACCAAAGTATAATAATGTATTTGCATTTCATTTTCAAATAAAAACCACAAGTGGCTGGTTTAAGCGATTCCATACTTGTTCTCTTTAAATAAGAATTTGAATTGGAGTTTTGTGAATGAAAAAATTGTTGTTGGGTACCCTTTCATGAGTCGATCCAACCCAAACGGGAATAAATTATTGATAGAAAAGAAAAAAATAAAGAATTAAATGTAATGGGTATATTTGTCCAACTTTGCAGTAAGCTAGAGCTATAAATTCTGTAAAGCACAGCAAGCTAACCTACCATGAGCAGCCTTTCCAATTTCTCAATTGCTCAACCCTCAGCTGTAAATGCTCTCTCCCCACGCTTTCTTATGCACCTCCATTTTAAGCTCAAGTTGGAGTGTTGTTTTTTTACTTCTAAATAAGCAGTAAGTTTCTTCCCATGCTTCGATTTTCTGTTCTAATTAGCAATAGAACTCTTTCCATTTTTTCCACCAACAAGACCACTGTTTGTTTTAAAGCTTATTGTGGTATATCTACAAGTCGTCCATTTGTGTAGGAAAGACGTCCAAAACAAAAAAGAGAAACAAAAATTATTCGTCCACTCTTTTATCCTGTTATAAAAAGCTAAAATATAGTAAAATCACATTTAGGCTTCTTAACTCTCTCTCTCTCTCTTTTTTTTTTGGGTCAAGAAAAACACCTATCGCTAGTCTTAACTCTATATATATATATATATATATATATATATATATATATATATGATATTTGTTATAACAACGTGTTCATAACATTTTTTTCCCGTTCCTTGTATATTGTAAAGCTAAATTACAGTTAAAAACACCCCAGCCTACCTGTAGATTGTCTTCTAATCCTTAACATCCTCATAGACGTGTCCTCGAACTAATAATTTCTCAGACAGCATCCCCAACAGTTTTCTAATCAAACCTACATACTGTAAGCACTACTAGAAAAATGCATATTTGCAACCAACATTGCGACGCCTTTTTGTCTAATATCCGTCGCAAATCCAATTTTTCAACGACATTTGTGACGTTTGGCGTTCGTCGGTTTTTTCCTCGTTGCAAACGCATTGCGACGACCTTTGTAACGGGAATATTTGTGACGCACCGTCCATTGCAGAAATCGTCAATAAGAAGGCGAGTGCACAACTAGAAGGAAAACATTTGTGACGATTCGTTCGTCGCACATAGCAAAGGTCGTTGCAATTTCTGTCGCAATTAATGACGCGTAACTTGTCAGAAATATATCCGTCGCAAACGCCGTCACATATTGCATCGGATTTATGCGTCACAAACACCTTCCGTTGTAAATTATGTCGCAAATAGTTACACAAATACCGTCACAACTTAAATTTCAATTCCATATTTTTTTTTCGTCACAAATATTGTTATAATCGGCGGCGGAAATTTCGTCGCAAACTGCGCTTTGTTTGTGATGTTCCTTTCATCGCAAATATCATCGTATTTTGCCCCAGACGTGCCGTTGCAAATGCAACATCATAATTTGAATTCATTTCCAATATTTTTTTCGTCGCAAATATTATCACAATCGCTAATGCAAAGCCTGTCGCAAATTTATTTGCAATGCAAATGTTGTTGCAATTATTGACAAAAATAACATTACAAATTGAATAAATCATAGAAAAGCCAGCTTGTATTACTCTCCTACATTTGATGACAATCCATAATTCTTATATAATTGTAACTTGAGAATTGAACATCTAAATCAAAATCAACTAATTCGTTATTCAATTGTTTAAAACATCCAAAGTAGTAAATTCTCAAGCATAAATAATAGTTCTAAATGTAAAAATACTCCAATCCATAAAATACTTAACATCTGCTCATGATTCAAGACAAAAAAAAAAAATTAAGCAATATCATCGATGCTGATGTGGATAAAATGTCACGTCTGATGTGAATGTCAATGCAATTCCGTTGCAAAATTCGTCACATTAGCAACAAAAATTTATCTGTCGCAAAAAAAGCGTCACAAATCAGTGCTTTTCTAGTAGTGAAGTATGTGGACGAGGACTCATAAAGTTATCTGATTAACATATTAACTATATATTAGTTTTAATATCTTCACTTCAGCTCACTAACAATAATCTATAAATGAAATGAGAATACGAATAACATCGATGCTGTCAAATGAATGGTAGCAATGAATTTGGCTAGTATTCTAAAGAATTCAGCTCAATCAGGCCAGTACTGGAGACTGACATATTTTTATTACATTTATTTGTCTTGTAGTTAAGTGTGGAAGGATGGAAGCAACTTTAAGGCCATGGACAACCATAGAGGTGGCACGATTGATGTGGCTGGTAGCTTTGATTTGTCCAGTATGGGGGAGGCCGTTGGCCATAGAAAATAAACACGCACTTGGCCTGCAGCAGGCAAAGGCCACGGTACTGGAGTTTACCACCGATGGTGGTGTGACCAAGGAGAGCTACACAAAGTTTGTGACATCTCTGAGAAACGAACTGGCAAGTGACTACAAGAGGCATGGGATACCGGTGCTGCGACAATCCAAAAAAGTGGCCGACGGGGAGAGGTTTCTGCTGGTGAAACTCTCAACTAGTCCAGAAACAAAAATCACATTAGCACTGGATGTCACTGACGCAAACATAGTGGCATATCAGGCTGGAGCGGAATCCTACTTCTTCAAGGATGCTTCCAATCTTGCAATTTCCAGTCTCTTCACTGACACAGATCACGAGGAGCTACCATTCGGTGGAAACTACTCCGAACTTGAAAAGGCTGCCGGCGCAAGGAGGCAAGACATTGACCTTGGAATATCGCAACTTGATAAGGCGATTACCACACTTTACCGGAGCAACCGCAACCCACCAGACACCATACCTCGTGCACTCATAGTTGTGATTCAAATGATCATCGGGGCGACACGATTCAGGCATATTGAGCAGCAGGTGCGCGTTAACATTGGAAGACAGCCAGGCTTTCGTCCTGATTTTGCCACCATTGAGCTCGAGAACAATTGGATACGCCTCTCAATCGAAATCCAGGAATCCTACCAAAGAGCCTTTTCTAGTGCGGTCAAGTTACGAAGAGCCAACAACAATGAATTCTACGCAGATTGTGTGTCCGAAATTATCAAGGCAAACTTGGGACTCTTGAAGTTTGTATGCATATCCACGGAGCCTATATCAGTATCCTCCGCTCCTGATCTCCATGAAGTAGAATACGACGTCACTTGTCCGGCTCTAGAGCCCATTGCGAAAATTGGTGGAAGAAGAGATCGGTGCCTTGGTGTAAGAGATTGGGACCCTTTTGATGGAAACAAGATATGCCATTGGGATTGTGGAATGAACCAGTACTGGACCTTCAAAAGAGATGGTACAATCCGCTACCTGGGAAGAGTTGGTGAATTTTTCCGCTACGAAGATAGGTGCTTGGCCACGTATAATTTTGGTCCAGAGAGCCACATGGTCATCCATAATTGCTCCACCGCTCCCGAGCCAACCACCATTTGGGTTGTAGATGCTTACGGATCCATTAAAAGTCCTATCTCCGGGTCGAGCGTAACTACTGCGAACCCAGATAACAACTACGAAGTCAGCTTGGAGAAAACCAATTACACCTCAAATCAAGGCTGGCTTCCCACCAATTATACTGCGCCCTTTCCTGTGTCCCTTATGGGGTTCAACGATCTTTGCTTGAAACTGAAGGGAACCAGCAACTTGTGGCTACTGGAATGTGCCAATCGTGGTGTTGGACGAGAATGGTATATCTATACAGACGGTACTATCCGGCCTACATCGGCACCTCATCGATGCCTCACTTGCAACACTCCATTCGAAGAATCGGAAGTCATCGTTATGGAGTGCGTCCGTGGTGGGTGGTCTAGCCAGAGGTGGACTTTCAATAATAATGGTGCAATCATGAATATCAGGAGTGGATTGGTACTAGATGTGCAGAACTTGGATGGAAACCTTCCGCAAGTGATCATATCGCCACCTAATGGGAAGCCCAGCCAAAAGTGGCTTCCATTGCTTTGATTGTTCTCATGTGATCCATCTATGTGCTTAATTTCTCCGGAAAACAGATAACCATCTAGAATATGATGAAGAAAGCATCAAGTTATTGAAGTCAAGCGACAGCCTTCTGATCAGCATCAAGAAGCACATGCACCTCTCATCACTAGCTTCATGTACGTTGTTTTTGAAATAAATAACGAAACCTGGAAACAAATAAAATTGTCTTCATGTAATAAGTCACTTTATGTTTCCTGTATCTGACTGCGATTTCTAATTCCAGCACTCTCATGTTTTCCCTCTTGTTCTTGCTAAAAAGCCTCATGGGTACCTTTATGCGCGAATGGGACTTTTTATTTTAAAAAGTAAAGAAGATAAATAAGATAAATGAAATAGTTAAACTGAAGATGTTTTAAGATATTGAGAATGATGTGGCCAATAATAAAAAAAAAAGGATGTCTATTTACCAAGTAGGATTTGCTTCCTCGAGTTTGAGCTAAAGATAATGCGGTGACCTTCCTTAGATGGGGTTTTTCTTGGGGTTAGTTACAAAATACCCCTAAAACTTTCAGGCAAAAATAAATCACGACCCGAACAAAAAAATTCTCAAATTTAACCACCTCAATTTTTCTTATATTTGATTTCAACACTTCTGTTAGGGGAGAAATTAAGAGAAATTACACACGTGGGATAGAATCTAACTTGACAAAAGAAAATCTATAAAACTCATAAATGGAAAGAAGAAAAAGAAAAAAAAATAGGCCGTTCCTTCACCGGACAATAGTTGTCCACCTATTAACGAACACCGTTACCTCCATTCTGGTGCCGCGCCCAACCAAGATCACATCCTACCCAAAGTCGTCTTCCTCCTCTTCTCAATAATTAATTACTATCATTTGTCATATGCTTGATGGATGCGATTGCCTATGTTTATATAGCCACAAAGTGCTAGGAGAAATATGAACAAGCCTTTCTCACATTAAACGGATTCAATGGTTCTGCTTATGGAGGCAATTGATTTTATGGGATATGTTGTAGCTCTTCACATCCCAATCGCATCTGAGGTGACATTGGTATCTATCATTGGCATCCCAAATCGATTCTCCATTCTCGCACACAGCAATGCGTAAACACTCACATTTGGACATGGAATTTTAGTTGAGAGTTTATTTTTTATGTTGACGTCTATTGGACTTTTTTGGTTTGGCATTTTAAAGATGTAATTTAAATAACTGGACTTTAATTTGTGTTGATATTAAGGAATAACCACTTTTTTTTCTTTTTTATGAGTTTATAGATCTTTTGTGTTGATATTTTTTTTTGTTAAATCTCATCTCTTTTCTATTAGAAATTTAGGATGGTGCCAGCCTGCCAGGTATTTAACATCTCTCTCTCGCTCTTTTTAAATCCATAAACCTGTTAATCCCTAACAAAGTGTTAAAAATCAAATATAAGAAAATTTGAGGCGGTTAAATTTTGAAATTTTTTGTTCGGATGGAGATTTAGTTTTGACTGAAAGTTAAGGGGGTATGTTGTAATTAGCCCCTTTTTTGTTGATTGGTAGACCTCTTTGGACATGCATACACATTTAAGAAGAATTTGGGGATATATATATCTTTTAGCGTGAATGCTTCGTTGCTGTCCTTGTTGGGTATGCACCAATACATACCCTACCTGTTGCTCTGTGATAGGGCCACGTGGTAATATTTTTTCCTTGAAAAATTAAAAAATATTTATAAAATATTTTTTGATTTTTCAAGGAAAAAATATTACCACGTGGCCCTATCACAGAGCAACACGTAGGGTATGTATTGGTGCATACATACCCTAACCTCTAGCTGTTTAACGAAACCGGAACAACTCTGTAGGAGACAAGAATAATAGAAGAATTTAAACATTATAATTTTTCTTGAACCAATGAGTTTCAACCTTTATCCTGGTTTCAAATCCAATCAAAATATATGGGATTGAAGCAACGATTTGATCAAATGTTTTCGAATAAAATGCACCGGCAAGATTATTCTTGTAACAGCCCGGGTAAAAATTTGGTATTTTTACCGGGACTGTAAAAGTCGTTATACAGTTATTTACCTTTGAATTTATTCTTGGGTAATTAATTCAAGGTAAATCAGGCATCGTTTTTCGAAACCGAGGTTTTTCCCGCGCTCAGGATTTTTCCGTGGATTTTTCGGACCTAAGTTGGTATTTTTCGGGTCCCGGAATCCTCAGAAAAATCAGGTTAACCGTGACAGAGCAGACTAGAAATATTATTAAGTGGGTACACCAGTTATTTTCTGGTCCGGTTTGGACACGCCTGCATTATTGAGGCAATAATGCAGGCGGTGCCTTTTCTTTTATCTGCCCGTGTCACCCGTGAATTTTTGCCTGCCTTTGCACCCTACACCATCACCTTGCTCTCTGGCATCTTTTCTCCTGCCTGCAAACTCATTTGCAACCTTTCTCATCTTCTTGCAAACCAAAACCCAACACCCATCCCTCACACACAAACCAGAAAAAGAGAAAAGAAAAGAAAAGAAAAAGAAAGAAAAGAGGAGAAAAATTAAGAAAAAAAGAGAGAAAATAAGAAAGAAAAAAAATATAACAAACACCACAACCACCGAGACCAACACACCGACAGCCATCCATCACCACCCGCCACCACCGGGCCACCTCACGCACCACCGCCTTCGAACCCAGCCGACGCCGCTCCTCCTCGCTGCTGCGAGCCGACTACGAGCAAGCCGCCCGAGTCCTCCCTGCCTGCTACTGCCGACGAACGCCTCAGCGAATAGCCGCCTCCTCGCAGCCGTCTTGCCTCTGCCGCCGTCGCCTCGCTGCAGATGTCGCTGGGTCGGGTCTTCCTCCATACAAGCAGCCTTCCTCCTTCCTCGCGACGACCACCGCAACCGCACCAGCAGCCGACGCCGCCCCACGATCTGCAGCTGCCGCCGAGTTCTCCCCGTCCTACTACTGCCAACAGCCACGCATCACTGCCTCCTCCTTCTCTCTCTCGCCTTGCCGTATGCAGCCACTGACGCCAGCAGCGACACCAACGATGGCTGCAACCACCCGCCACCGGCTCGCCTGCACCTCGTGTCGCCTCCTCGCCGTCCTTCTTCCTCGCATCGCCGCCGGCCAAAGGACCTGTGGAGCCGGATCTTGAGGGTGAGTAACCCGACTGTGCGACCGGGTCATGGATACGGGTCCGGTTGATCCGGATGCCACCTGGGCTCTTGAGTGCCTGGGCCGGATTAGGTTGTTGGGCCTGAGCATGGGCTCTAGCCTTGGTCCGGGCCTTGCACCTGGGTTGGATTTCCTTGGGTGTTTGACCTTGGGCTTGGGTTGGGCTGCATAGTCTGGCCCAATCCGTTATTTAAAAAAAATACCTATATAATTGTAAAATATATTTGCTGGAAAAAAATATATGGTTTTATAAATTGTATAATTTTTGGAAATAGGCAGAATAACTAATTTGACCTGAGATAATTATTCATTTGGTATATCTAGAAAATAATTACTTAGACATGTTATTTTGGAAAATTAAGGTAATTATGTTGTGGTTATAATAATAATAATTTGGTAAGTATGAGTTATAGTATTTTGGAAAATATATACATGAAGTATATAAATATATTTTACTGGAAAAAAAATAATATGATAACACTAATATAATTTTGAGAAAATATAATTATAATATGATTTTCCTTTGAAATATTATTATAAGAGTAAATAATTTTACAAAAGGGGTATACATACTATGAAAATGTTTTGGAAATAAATATGGTATCGTATATTCTGAGGAATATTTCACTAAGTATATATAATAACACCTTTTTGAAAAATAAACAATAATATTTGGTAACTATATTTTGGCATGTATAATAAATTTTATGGAGATGATAGAGTTTAACCGAGGGGGGGTTTAATTTACAATTTAAGGCATCATGGCCTACCGATTATGTGCATCTTATGTGTTTATTTGTTATTTGTTATATAGGAGCTGGTATCGAGCAGTTCCTGTGGAACCGGCTTGGGACCGGTCATTGTCTTCGGAGTTGAGTAATCGGCTAAGGTGAGGATAAGTAAATATTTATATACTGCCCGTGATATCAAGTTGTTGTTTGTTTGCTATGTGTGATAATTGCTGATATGATACCTTGTGGCTGTGAATGGTTGTTGTGAGATGAATTTAGTTTATATTTGTTGCCGTTGATGTTATTGAATTGTTGCTACTGTTGTTGTTATTGATGATGTAAGAAATGTTGGTATTAGTAGGTTATTATTGTTGTTGTTGACTGTGAAAATTGTGTAAGTTGAGTACCGGGGGTACTAGTATGGAAACAGTTTGGAATAAGTTTATATTATCTAGACGAGCGGAGAGGCTGTGAGCCTGCTCTGGATAATGGACATGGGTCGGTTAATAGTAATGTGGTAACAAGCTGAGGAAAAAGAAATAATAAAATTGGAAACACTTAGACATCTAGTAAGTCACGGTTAAATGTTGGAACAACCAGATGGTAGTCTTTTATTTATGGTGTTGGGGGAGAGTGTGCTTGGGGTCTGCTCCCTATCTGTACCAATTTTTATTTTAGGCGCTGGGGAAGAGTGTGCTTGGGGTCTGCTCCCTGTCTGTGCCAGTTATACGTGGAGGTACCAGGGCAGGGTCCACGGGCTAGCTAGCTTGACTACCAGGCGACGGCCACCATTTAACTAGTGATAGGGGC
Source organism: Turnera subulata (assembly GCA_028386065.3). Taxonomy (NCBI): domain Eukaryota; kingdom Viridiplantae; phylum Streptophyta; class Magnoliopsida; order Malpighiales; family Passifloraceae; genus Turnera; species Turnera subulata. The sequence goes on from JAKUCV010003693.1 coordinate 15,056, forward strand.
CTTGATAATAAAATTGGAATAGCGTGTCTAGAATCACAAGTGAGTCATTTAAGGTTCGTGAGAACCTTAGTTTATTGTTGGTGATGTGACTTGAGAATTTACGGTTGCTTGTATATGTATATTTGCTTATGGGTTTTACCCGATGCTTTCGGACTCACCCCTCACCTGCGGGCTTTCATCCCGTAGGTTAAGTATTTGTTGTTCAGGTATGTTGCATTTCCAGACAGGCTGCGGCGTTATCCCTTGGACAGGACTCGGATCCATAGTTTGCATCAGTGTCGCATACAGTGTCTTTGTGAGTTTTAAAAGTCTTCCGTTGTGCTGTTTATTGTTGTTGTTGGGCCTTGGGCCGGTTGTGATGTTATTGATGTTCCCGGTTCGGGTGATATGTTTTGATGTTGGGCCGAAGGGCCAGATTTCTAATGTTTATATTTTGGGCTATTGAGCTAGAGTTTCTGTTGTAGACACTGTATGCTGGGCTTTGTTTGGTCGGGTCGTTACAGTTTCGGCACGTGTTTACTATGTACGGCAAATACAGGTCGGGGCGCTTCAATTCTGGCCTATATCAAACATGTATAGCCCCTTCCCAAAATACTCTTCTTCTAGAGGTACTTGTAAGGTCTGCTCAGGTATGCCAATCAAGTATTTCAATTTTACGGCTTACCTGCTTAAATGGGCCACTTACTTTTGCCTAGCAATTCAAGAACACGAGCCTTAAATCGGAAAACTAGTTCACTTGCAACCCAAATGAGAACGGGCTGACTGAAGTTGCACTTGTTGGAAGTACAATGATCCTGCAACAGCAAACATCATCTCAGGAAATTCTGCCCAATACTTTACTTTAAGTTTTTCTGACATTGAGAAAGCAGTGTTTTACGGATTGGAAAGTAGTGTAAGTTCCATTTTTTTTTTAAACATGCCCACTGTCACGTCCACAGATAGATTGTGTCGCTTTGATTCTTGGAATAGGCGTCGTGAGCATCAATCAGAGGGCCCATGAACACTTGACCCACAAAGACATCCTTGTCGAATCGAATGAAAGCAACAACAGCAAAGGGACATTGTTCTCTAATCCTCTTCGAGCAACTGGGATCACACAGAACTCTCTCCAGCGACATAAAAGCCTTAGACATGAGAACACAATCTTGCAACTCGCGATCAAACCTTGAGACACTCGGTCCTCGAATTGGTTAATTGGGGGTGATTGATTGACGACGAGAAGAGGAGAGAAGAGGGGAAGAGAGGAAAAGGAATTGAGGAATTAAGGATTTGGAATTGATTGTGGATAAATTTGAAGCAGAGAACTTCAATCTTGTTTTTTTGTTAACAGAGAACAACATAATACTTGTCCAGTTAACAATAAGGAGTAGGTAATAAAAAAGAATAGATATTTATTAAAAATATTTTTTCAATTTCCAGAGTGGAAAAATTTCTGCCACGTGGCCCTATCGCAAAGCAACACGTGGGGTATGTATTGGTGCATACCCAACAAGGGGTAGCACCGAAGCATTCACCTGTCTTGTATTATTCTTGATCAATAATTATGTACCACAGTGCCTTCCTAGTTCTCAATTGGTAAAACATTTGATAATCTAATTTCAGAATGAAGCATAAAAATTTAATTTCTTCTAGTACGTAATAATTGTTTGAAAAATCCTAACCCTGTAAGGTACGAAAATTGTTATTCGGTTTATACGCTTCACATGTGTTTCTATGTTGTTTCCGGAAATTCCGTTGCACGTTTTTCTTGTATATGAGTTTCATATAGCATACCGGAAACTTACATATACAACATAAACTCGGGCTCAATAGCCCAAAACAAAAACATCAATAACATCATAACCGGCCCAATGGCCCAACAATACCAATATAATGCACAGCGGAAGACTTAATAACTCACAAAGACACTGTGCGCGACACTGATGCAAACTATGGATCTGAGTCCTGTCCAAGGGACAACGCCGCAGCCTGTCTGGAATGCATCAAACCTGTACCGCAAATAACTCATCCTACGAGATGAAAGCCCGCAGGTGAGGGGTGAGTCCGAAGTGCTCACCGACGAAGGATAGACAATCAATATGCAACACTATAATTACTCAAGGTCAAAAACAAGCACAACAGCCAAACCGAAAGACAAGATCCAAAACCGGTCCAAGACCAAAAAGACTCAAATAAAATTCCAATTTCCAATTCTATCTTTCCGGGCCCCGTCACGGATAAGCTAGAGGTCAGACCTGGTTATCAACACATTTTGGGTGCCAGACCAAATCCAAGAGAACCCAGGGATTGACATCCCAAAAAAAAAACCCAGGGATAGACATCCCAAATATAATCACGGGATAGACATCCCATGCATAGACATGCTTATCACAAGTAACCCAGGTCATGGCCACCACAAAACAATCTTAAACCATCGAGTCGTACCACTACTTACCACGTGACAATTATATCATCATTATCCAAATCCAAACCACAGGGATCAACATCCCTAACCAAAATACCGGGATAGACATCCCTATCCAAAATCAAGGATCGACATCCTTATCACAATTTATTATTTATTCCATTATTCTTATGCTTAAAGACACGTAAATAAATATCCAAAACCTCTACACGGGGATAAACATCCCAAAACCAAATCAAAGCACTGGGATAAACATCCCGAAACAAACCACAACAAATGAATCAATCAACCGTACAACAAACATCAAACACAACATCCGAGTAATACAGGCACATATTGAAGGAAATCCATCCTCACCTTGGCCGCTTACTCAACTCCGGAGACAATGACCGGTCCCAAGCCGGCTCCTCGGGAAACTGCCCGATATCAAAACCTACACAACGAAACAACATGCCCACATAAATGCACATAATCGGTATACTGTGATGCCATTACTGCGAAATAACCCATCCCGGTTCATATCCTTTATTATCATCTTTTACCATAATTATCCCTTTACCGAAAATATTGTACCGTACGTATATCCGAATATAATTTTGGTACCATACTTTAATTAAAGCTCTTTTAAAAATATTTTCATAAATTAATTATACTTTTTCCAAAATATAATCACCATAATTTCCCAGAAAAATAATAATGTATTTATAATTTCCAGAAAATATGTATAGTATTTATCTTTTTCTAAATATATATAATAATTTTTTCCATCATAAAATATAATTACCTTTAATTTTCAAAGTACATATATATATATATATTTCCACAACCATAATTTTCCAGGGAAAAAAATATATATATAAAATTTCCAGGAATTATTTTCATGGTATATATATTTTTCAAAATAACCATAATAATAATTTACAAACAAAACATAATTATCTTAATTTTCCAAAATCAAGTACATGTTTTTTTTCAAAACAACTATTTATAATTACCATATATTTTCCCAGAATTATATATGTAATTTTCCAAAATAATAGATATATTTTTTTCCAGAAACAAATACCAACAAATAGATATATAAACGTAAATATATATATATATATTTTTTAGGGAAACCAGGCTGGCAACCCATCCAAGGTCGCAACCCGGCTAAGGAAACGGGTAAAACCCGACTCACCTAGCGGGTACAGAGGCGACGGCGTGGCGACAGCGCGAGGGAAGGATGAGCGAGCACAGCAGCGGCATCAGGCGACTTGGTGCGGCGCGAGAGCGGCGGCGCTGGAGCAGCGACAGGCGCGGGAGAAGCAGATCCGCCGGGTCTGCTCGCGGGTCAACGCCGACTGGCGGAGCATCGGCAGGCGGAAGAGCAAGCGAGCGACGGATTCGAGGTCGCCATGGCACGACGAAGGCGAGGCTGGTGGTGGTGAAGCTCGAGACGGCGCCGGTCGACCTCCCGTGAACAGTGACCGAGAGGGTGAGCTTGACGGCACTGTTCACTTCGGATTTTTTTTTTTTATTTTTCCTTTCTTCTTTTTTTTTTATTTTTTATATTGTTTTTTTTTGTATTGTTTTTTTTCTTCTTCTACTCTTTTTTTTTCTGATTTTCCCCTTTTTTTCTATCTTTTTTTCTCTTTTCCTCTCTTTTTTTTCCTCTCCTTTCTTCCTCTTTTCTTCTTCCTTTCTTCCTCTGCTTCCTGCCCGATTCCTGCTTTTAAACTGTTTTTTTACTATTCATCATGTGAAGCTTCAATAATGCAGCTTGTCTGCATTACGGAGTGAGTCCGGTCCGGACCAGAAAATAAACAATACCCCTTTAGTTATTTTCCGAAGATTCCGGGACCCGAAAAATACTAATTTCGAGCGCGGGAAAAGCCTCGGTTTCGAAAAACGACGCTCGATTTACCTTGAATTAATTACCCAAGAATAATTCAACGGTAAATGAATGTAAAAAGACTTTTACAGTCCCGGTAAAAATCCAAATTTTTACCCGGGCTGTTACAGTCTACCCACCTTAAAAAGAATTTCGTCCCCGAAATTCCGTCTTATCCGTGGGTCCTACCACGATAAGCTTCTGGTATACTCCACCAGGTGTCCAAACTCAACATGAGATACCGCTTATACCCTTAAGCGACATCTCATCCCCTTATAAATACCAAACCTCATAACTGAGACACTCACTCTCAGCTATGGACTCTCCACTCCGATCTCGATCTACCTCAGACTCCGAGAACAACAGCTATATCGGTGGCACTGCTTTCCCGACAAGCTCCGATGAATAACCTCCCAAGAAGCGGTTCAAGACAAACATCATCGGCCTGAAATAGCACACGGTCGTCTCCAGCAGACGGCAAAAGATGCGTGCCAACAAGAAAGCTGAGCATCGGAAGGGCAAAGCAACGGCTGAAAGCAGCACTCTGCAGCAGACTCTGACGCAACTGAACGTCTCACTGAAGAAGATCAGCTCGGCGGTGATGCAGTTAGAACTGGCGTGCGCGGAGCTCTTCCCTAACGTCAAAAACATCCAAAAACTTGTAAAAGATCTAGAGAAGCAAGTAGCTCCATAGAGTACTTCTTCTCCTGTTATAAAACCGTTATGAAATAAATAAAATAAGCTTTATTTTTCAAAACAAAACTCTTTTTACAGTTATGAAAATCTCATGTTCAACAGAAAAACTCTACTCGTCCAGATTCTTTGTCACTCCCATGGAAGAGACGTTCTTCCTGGAGGACCAAGGCACCCTGAGGACTTCCTTCTACGGCTCGACCAACTCCCTCATGTTTTTCATTTCTGAAAGAGTTCAGGAGTTCAACCTAGAGTCCACTTGCCATTTCCTGGAGCAAGGTACCTACTACCAACTCTTGATGATTGCCCAAAGCATGCCTAGAGTAACTCGTCTACCTCCAACTTTGCCAAAGGCCCGACTACTGGTGTGGAACTACAGAGGAGTCGCTAGGCGTTCCCAGGAGTTCTCGCGTACCCTGAGGTACCTGAAGAACAAGTACAAGCCCAACATGGTTCTTCACACAGAGACCTAATGGCAGCCTGAAGACGATCACGGTCTCATCCCACTTCGGTTCCCTCAAGCAAACCGGTTCGAGCTTCCCGGCCAGAACAACGCAGGCGGCATGTGGTTCTCGTGGAGCGACAGCAACACGGTCAACATCAACAATGACCCCAACAGCTTTAGGGTCAACGTCGTTCCAAGGCGATGAATGTATTTTTATTTTTTTATAAAATATCAATGTAATATTTATGTTTGTATTGAAAATATTAGTATTATTAATAATATTTATATTTCCGCTTATTCATGGCATCAATTACCTCTTATGTGAATGTTCTGTGGCAGCTGGCGTCCCTTGACTGGATCCATAATGCACTAACTAAAATGATATAAAATAATAAACAAATGGAGCGAACTATGCAAACAAGGACAACAAACACATAAGGACTGCCCAACAAGGCCTAACGCCCGCTCCGCTACCAAAATGAAACGCTCCGACCCGTAATTACCGTACATAGTAAACACGTGCCGGAACTGTGACGACCCAACCAAACCAAGCCCAGCATACAGTGTATACTGTTAGTAATATGCCCAAAAGCCAATCAATGGATGATCGTATATAGTCATGTATATACATTAAGGTTATTCCAATAAATATGATTATGAGATAATCGCTTGCACATATTTATAACCCTAGAATATGTATTTGATATATTTGATATATTCTTAAATGTCCCTAGTCGATTATTATTATGGATGGGTTATAATAATAAATTAAGACTAGCGTATGTTGAGAATTTATATGTGATATGAATTCTACATACGGGTACAAGTTGGAGAACTTATGGACTGGACCGACCCACATAAGAATGCTACATGGAGCCTTATATGTTTTTCGATAGCGATTCTTATATGTATTGTCCTTAGACCTGAGATCGTCAAGGTTCCCAACATGTGAGTCATATACTTTGATATTATTCCTAGTCATCCGTAACTGGGTGGACTTAAGGGTAATCATTGGGTATATGATAAGTGTGTAGTGGGTTTTGTATGATCCAGAGGGGATTCGTCCAACCAATATAACGGGTATATTATCGAATGGTTTCTTGATAGAGTTGAACTGTAAATGCACGGCGGTGCTCGGATTATGATATGGAGATATCATTGGTATCCGTTTTACACAGTTAACTCGAGGATCAAGAAACCGAGATTAAACATATACGAGATTGACATATTCCATGTCTCGGTTTAATCTTGGTAATGGGACGAAGGGACGATGACATGTTTCGAGGCATTTAGAATCAGTACTGATCTTGTCGTTCGGGATGTAATGATGTGTTGCTAGACGCCGCTCTTTGCTTATAATTGTAAAATGAGATTTTACAATTATTGTCGGATGTTACAAGTGCCTACAGGGTCACACACATAGAACCGTTGATTCGAGCAGGTGGTTGAACCGTGGATGGACCATGGTTAGACCGATTTGTGGTTGGACTGCAGTTGGGCCGTGGTTGGACCAGGGTCGTTTTGGGCTGGTTGGTTCACTAATTGTCAGTATTATTGAGCCACTTTAGATGCTGTGTATGTTGATAAGGTTTAGTGGAGACATTATTATGTATAGACATAATTGTGGTAGGTAATGGGCCAATGTGTTGGCCATGACCTCCACTATCTCCATTAGATTTTGATGTGTGGATTGGAGTGATCTAATTACTTCCTCTCCTTCATGCCATTCACTGAGTTTTGTTCTTGAGAGTGTTCTTGAGAGCTTGAAAGAGCATACACACATCACCTTCTTTGAGAAAGAAGAGAAACACCACAAACTCATCCTCCCGAAAACTCTGTTGCTAGCACACCAGTTCGGGAGAGCTCGAAGTTGGAGATCGTGTGACGATTTCGGCTTGATCACGGTTCGTGTGGATACCATAGTGGGGCGGGATACCTTGTCTTGCTCTTGCTGATTCCGGCACTTCAGTTAGGTGGAAGATCCTAACCTTGTAAGGTACGAAAATTGTTATTCGGTTTATACGCTTCACATGTGTTCCTATGTTGTTTCCGGAAATTCCGCTGCATGTTTTTCTTGTATATGAGTGTCATATAGCATACCGGAAACTTACAGTGGTAGCGGAGCCTCTTGTGAAGCTCTAAACTGAATTCATGTTCATATGTTACATGTGGTGTAGCATGAACTTGTTTAGGTAAATGTGATATGCTGGAATTCTTTTTAGTATATGAGATATGCTTGCATATGTGTGATATGCTGAATTTGTTTTGGTATATGTGATTTACCATGCAAATATATGCATATGTTTGATATGTTTTTGGTATATATACATGATATGTTCTATGTGATAAAGCATGATCATGTTATATTGTACTCAATTGTGTATATGTGATATATATGTTGTTGAGGTTGATTTGTCAAAAATGTTTTGACAACAAGCACTTGATTGGTATGTGATTTCAATCAAGATGTTCATGGTAGTAAGTCGAAGAGTTCGACTAAGAAAAATCAAGTGTCGGTTTGTGTATCGAACGATTGTCGTTCTAGTATATCTAGGCCACAACATCGATGTTGGTGTGACCAACATCGATGTTGGCATGAGTTTAGCTTTGGCCGAACCTTCATAACATCGATGTTGTGTGACAAACATCGATGTTCTGATGAAGTGTAGCCTCGGCCAAATCTTCACAACATCGATGTTGTGTGACCAACATCGATGTTCTCATGCAAACACTCAACAACATCGATGTTAAGAGTTACAACATCAATGTTATTTGAGCTCGGCCAAATTGGTTTGAAGTTCCAGAATTCAAATAACATCGATGTTCAAGTTCCAACATTGATGTTATTGAGTTCCAGAAGTTCAAACATCGATGTTTAAGGTCAACATCAATGTTATACTGCTACTGCCAAAATCTTGAACTTTCAAGTACTCAAAACATCGATGTTTAAGTGTTCAACACCGATGTTCTTGAGCTACTACCAAATAGTTTGGAGTTCAAGTACTCAAACATCGATGTTTAAGTGTTAACATGATGTTCTATGCACTCGGCAACCTCCAACATCGATGTTTGATGGTCAACATCGATGTTTTTAGGGTTCGGCAACCTCTAACATCGATGTTTGATGGTCAACATCGATGTTTTGAGGGTTTATCAACCTCCAACATCGATGTTTGAGTGTCAACATCAATGTTTTGCAGATTCATAAACTCCAAACATCGATGTTGAAGGGTTCAACATCGATGTTGTGGAATTCAGTAACTTCAACTGCGAATTCGGGGCAGAAGGAAGCCGAATTGGTGTCTGGCTTGAACAGCAAAGTTGTAGCCCTACTTCTTAGCTTTCCAGGGACACCCAGTTTGCACAAATCCGAGCTTTACAGCTCTGGATATGGCCGAAATATTAAGTGCTGCCAAGTAGTTGGGAGAATCAGATTCTCAAAACATCGATGTTCAAGTTAGACATCGATGTTCACATGTATTTTTGGTTTCCAAACTTACATAACATCAATGTATGATTTTTTGATTATATGCATGTGATGTATGAACATATGTTGATGAAATATTAAGTTCTTAGTTGCATTCCATGATAAGCACTCATCATTGCTTAGATCAACACTAGGTAGGTTTTGCCAAAGCAAGGTGCCTATGTTTATCATAGCAAGGTGCGAGTGGATAATTGTAATATCACGACTGCTTATTGTGGGTTTGGACTTAACTAAGTCATCTTAATAGGATTAAGGACTTAGAGGCAAGGGTTGAGTAATGTCTATGAGATAGATATGGACAAAGTGTTGTTCACTCAACTATCCAAGAGTTACATGAGATGTAATTGACAAGAGTTGTCTACCTAAATAGCTATGATGTAAGTGATTAGCCAAAGCTGACTTATATTGTGGTGAAATATGGATCTTGGCCTACTTATGATTATTTTGATTCATAGTAGGAGTATCATTTAATAGAATTCCTTGTTAAATGATTTTGTATACATGAGTATTATTTGTGTGAGTTGATCATTGTTGTAGAGTTACCATGGCACAAAACACTAGCACATTATCATTGCAATCGGTCCTTGAGAAGGACAAGATGAATAGGAATAGTTTCCTAGAGTGGCATCACATTTTGAGGATAGTCCTCAAACAAGAAAAGAAATTGTATGTCATTGAATGGCCTGTACCTAATGAACCGGCGCCTAATGCTCTTAGGGCAAAATGAGATGCTTATAAGAAGCATGTTGATGATTGCATGCCTTATGCTAATTACCATGGACTCTGAGCTTCAGAAGCAACATGAGAACATGGGGGCGTTCGATATGATCGAACACCTGAAAATGCTCTGTGTAGAACAAGCAAGGCATGAGAGGTACGAGACCTCTAAGGCATTGTTCCAATGCAAGATGGCCGAGTCATCACCCGTGAGACCTCATGTGCTCAAGATGATTAGATACATTGAGAGCCTTGAGGGTCTTGGTTTCCTTGGCAAAGGAAAGGGTAAAGCAAAGTTTGACAAGAAGAAGAAATGTACCAAATGGTTTGGTGCACGTACATCTTCTTGTTCTCATGTGCTGAATCCCATGGGTGGTGTTGCAAAGGTAGGAAATTGTTTCCATTGCAACAAACCAGGCCATTAGAAGCGCAACTGCCCTGTTTACCTTGAAAAGGTAAAGAAGCAGAAGGGAAGTGAGACTTCTGCTTCAGGTATTTTGTTATAGAGGCTAATATCTCTACCTCTGCATCATGGGTACTAGATACCGGAAGTGGTTCTCATATTTGTGGAAATGTGAAGGAACTGAGAAAGAGTAGGAGATACCAAGAAACGCCTGTCTATAACGTTAATACGAAGAAGGTTAGAATGAATGATTCTAGTGAAACCTATCTTTGGCATAGTCGTTTGGGCCATATAAACTAGACTCGTATTTCTAAACTCCATAAGGATGGAATTTTAGACTCATTTGATTTTGAATCATTTGAGACATGTGAGTCATGTTTATTAGGCAAAATGACGAAGGCTCCTTTTATCGGTAAAGGTGAAAGGGCTTCGGACTTGTTAGGCCTTATACATACTGATGTATGGGAACCTATGTCGACACAAGCTAGAGGTGGATTAACCGGGTACGCCTCAATGGAATGGTGTATCCGATAGGAGGAACAGAACCTTGTTAGACATGGTTCGTTCTATGATGAGTCAAGCTGACCTTCCTTCTCCATTTTGAGGACATGCATTATTGAGTGCTGCATTTACACTTAACCGTGTTCCATCTAATTCGGTTGAAAAGACACCATATGAGATATGGACTGGGAAGCGTTTCAATTTGTCTTTTATTAGGATTTAGGGTTGTGAGGCTTACGTGAGACGTGAAGCATTAGATAAACTCGGCCCTAAATCCGACAAGTGCCTTTTGTATGATACCTTAAAGAGTATTGTCTCTATAATCCCACAGAGCACAAAGTGTTTGTGGCTCGGACTGCTATTTTTCTGGAAAGATAGTTCATTTCTAGAAGAATCAGTGGGAGAAAATAGAACTCGAAGAAGTTCGAGATATAGAGGCTGAGATGGAACAAGGACAGGATCCGCAAGTTGTTGTGGATGAGAATCCTGTACCTGTAACACATGGACCGTGTAGGTCGGATAGGATTCGGTATGAGCCTGAGAGATATGAATTTCTGATAACTCATACTAGAGATGTGATGCTCATAGGTGAGGATGAGCCCACTTCCTATCAGCTGGCCATTACAGGTCTGGACTCCAAGAAGTGGCTTGAAGCCATGAATTCGGAAATGGAATCCATGTATGAAAAACAAGGTATGGACCTTGGTTGATCCACCTGAAAGGGTAAAACCTATAGGGTGCAAATGGGTCTTTGTGAAAGACCAACATGGATGGTAATGTGATTACCTTTAAAGGGCAATTGGTTGCGAAAGGTTTCAAGCTAGTTCATGGTATTGACTATGATGAAATTTTCTCACCAGTCGCCATGGTTAAATCCATCCGGATTCTATTGGCTATAGCTGCATACCACGATTATATGAGATATGGAAAATGGATGTCAAAAACCATTTTCCTTAAACGAAAATCATTTAGAGGGTGTGTATATGACACAACCTGAAGGTTTTGTCGATCCAAAGAATGCCAATATGGTATGCAAGTTGCAAAGGTCTATTTATGGACTTAAGCAAGCTTTAAGGAGTTGGAATCTTCGTTTTAATGAAGTAATCAAAGAGTTTGGTTTCATTAAAAGTGAAGATGACTCATGTGTTTACAAGAAGGTTAGTGGGAGCACTATTGTTTTCTTGTTACTTTATGTTGACGACATTCTACTCATTGGGAATGATATTTCGACACTACAGTCTGTAAAGACTTGGTTAGGAAGGATTTCTCAATGAAGGACTTAAGAGGAGCTGCCGAAGTGTTAGGTATAAAGATCTATAGAGATAGATCCAAAAGGGTTCTCGGGCTAAGTCAGAGTACGTATATTGACAAGGTGCTAAAGAGGTTTAGCATGCAAGATTCCAAGAAGGGTTTCTTGCCCATGTCACTTGGCATATCTCTCTCAAAGAATCAATGTCCTAGTACGACTAACGAGAGAGAGCGGATGAGTAAGATCCCTTATGCTTCTGCAATAGGATTTGTCAGGTATGCCATGCTATGTACTAGACCGGTTGTCGCTTATGCTTTGAGTGTCACAAGCAGATGCCAATCTGATCCCAGTGAAAGTCACTGGACAATAGTTAAGAATATCCTTAAGTACTTGAGAAGCACTAAGGATGCATTCCCGGTTTACGGAAGCGTTGATGGGCTTGTTGTAAAGTGTTACAAAGATGCTAGCTTCCAAACTGACAGGTATGATTTTAGATCGCAATCAGGTTATGTGTTTTTGTCTTGGAGGTGGCACTGTTTGTTGGAAGAGTTCCAAGCAAGAAACGGTTACCGACCCTACAACTGAGGCTGTACTAAGTTTTGTTTGAGAACTATGTAGCACATCTTCTGACTGAGCCTCTCACACAGCGGAAGCATGATGGTCATGCTACATCCATTTATATTAGATACATGGATGATTGGCTTTAGTGCAAGTGGGAGATTGTTAGTAATATGCCCAAAAGCCAATCAATGGATGATCGTATATAGTCGTGTATATACATTAAGGTTATTCCAATAAATATGATTATGAGATAATTGCTTGCACATATTTATAACCCTAGAATATATATTTGATATATTCTTAAATGTCCCTAGTCGATTATTATTATGGATGGGTTATAATAATAAAATAAGACTAGTGTATGTTGAGAATTTATATGTGATATGAATTCTACATACGGGTACAAGTTGGAGAACTTGTGGACTGGACCGACCCACATAAGAATGTTACATGGAGCGTAATATGTTTGTCGATAGCGATTCTTATATGTATTGTCCTTAGACCTGAGATCGACAAGGTTCCCAACATGTGAGTAATATACTTTGATATTATTCCTAGTCATCCGTAACTGGGTAGACTTAAGGGTAATCATTGGGTATATGATAAGTGTGTAGTGGGTTTTGTATGATCCAGAGGGGATTCGTCCAACCCATATAACGGGTATATTATCGGATGGTTTCTTGATAGAGTTGAACTGTAAATGCACGGCGGTGCTTGGATTATGATATGGAGATATCATTGGTATCCGTTTTGCACAGTTAACTCGAGGATCAAGAAACCGAGATTAAACATATACGAGATTGACATATTCCATGTCTCGGTTTAATCTTGGTAATTGGACGAAGGGACGATGACATGTTTCGAGGCATTTAGAATCAGTACTGATCTTGTCGTTCGGGTAGCAATGATGTGTTGCTAGACGCCGCTCTTTGCTTATAATTGTAAAATGAGATTTTACAATTATTGCCGGATGTTACAAGTGCCTACAGGGTCACACACATAGAACCGTTGATTCGAGGAGGTGGTTGAACCGTGGTTGGACCATGGTTAGACCGGTTTGTAGTTGGACCGCGGTGTGACTGTGGTTGGACCAGGGTCGTTTTGGGCTGGTTGGTTCACTAATTGTCAGTATTATTGAGCCACTTTAGATGCTTTGTATGTTGATAAGGCTTAGTGGAGACATTATTATGTATAGACATAATTGTGGTGGCTAATGGGCCAATGTGTTCGCCATGACCTCCACTATCTCCATTAACTTTTGATGTGTGGATTGGAGTGATCTGATTACTTCCTCTCCTTCATGTCATTCACTGAGTTTTGTTCTTGAGAGTGTTCTTGAGAGCTTGAAAGAGCATACACACATCTCCTTCTTTGAGAAAGAAGATAAACACCACAAACTCATCCTCCCGAAAACTCTGTTGCTAGCACACCAGTTCGGGAGAGCTCGAAGTTGGAGATCGTGTGACGATTCCGGCTTGATCACGGTTCGTGTGGATACCGTAGAGGAGCGGGATACCTTGTCTTGCTCTTGCTAATTCCGGCACTTCAGTTAGGTGGAAGATCCTAACCCTGTAAGGTACGAAAATTGTTATTCGGTTTATACGCTTCACATGTGTTTCTATGTTGTTTCCGGAAATTCCGTTGCACGTTTTTCTTGTATATGAGTTTCATATAGCATACCGGAAACTTACATATACAACATAAACTCGGGCTCAATAGCCCAAAACAAAAACATCAATAACATCATAACCGGCCCAATGGCCCAACAATAGCAATATAATGCACAGCGGAAGACTTAATAACTCACAAAGACACTGTGCGCGACACTGATGCAAACTATGGATCTGAGTCCTGTCCAAGGGACAACGCCGCAGCCTGTCTGGAATGCATCAAACCTGTACCGCAAATAACTCATCCTACGGGATGAAAGCCCGCAGGTGAGGGGTGAGTCCGAAGTGCTCACCGACGAAGGATAGACAATCAATATGCAACACTATAATTACTCAAGGTCAAAAACAAGCACAACAGCCAAACCGAAAGACAAGACCCAAAACCGGTCCAAGACCAAAAAGACTCAAATAAAATTCCAATTTCCAATTCTATCTTTTCAGGCCCCGTCACGGATAAGCTAGAGGTCTGACCTGGTTATCAACATATTTCGGGTGCCAGACCAAATCCAAGAGAACCCAGGGATCGACATCCCAAAAATAAAAACCCAGGGATAGACATCCCAAATATAATCACGGGATAGACATCCCAAGCATAGACATGCTTATCACAAGTAACCGAGGTCATGGCCACCACAAAACAGTCTTAAACCATCGAGTCGTACCACTACTTACCACGTGACAATTGTATCATCATTATCCAAATCCAAACCACAGGGATCAACATCCCTAACCATAATACCGGGATAGACATCCCTATCCAAAATCAAGGATCGACATCCTTATCACAATTTATTATTTGTTCCATTATTCTTATGCCCAAAGACACGTAAATAAATATCCAAAACCTCTACACGGGGATAAACATCCCAAAACCAAATCAAAGCACTGGGATAAACATCCCGAAACAAACCACAACAAATGCATCAATCAACCGTACAACAAAAATCAAACACAACATCCGAGTAATACAGGCACATATTGAAGGAAATCCATCCTCACCTTGGCCGATTACTCAACTCCGGAGACAAAGACCGGTCCCAAGCCGGCTCCTCGGGCAACTGCCCGATATCAAAACCTACACAACGAAACAACATGCCCACATAATTGCACATAATCGGTATACTATGATGCCATTACTGCGAAATAACCCATCCCGGTTCATATCCTTTATTATCATCTTTTACCATAATTATCCCTTTACCGAAAATATTGTACCGTACGTATATCCGAATATAATTTCGGTACCATACTTTAATTAAAACTTTTTAAAAATATTTTCATAAATTAATTATACTTTTCCCAAAATATAATCACCATAATTTCCCAGAAAAATAATAACATATTTATAATTTCCAGAAAATATATATAGTATTTATTTTTTCTAAATATATATAATAATATTTTCCAACACAAAATATAATTTGCAACGACCCGGGTAAAATTTTCGAGATTTTTACCAAGCTGTTTTGACTTTTACGGTGGTTAATAAAATTTTATCGCGATTAATTAAAAATTTTACCAAACCGAGTCAATTTTCAATATTTTCACCATTATTTTTACAACTCTCAAAATTATCATTATTGTTAATACTATTACCATTATTACTATTTACCTATTCAACATTTATAACAATGCTTTTATTACTATTTTAGCTGGGAAATTCTTGTTGCAACAATTTACTAATTATAATTTAAAAAGAAATTTAAACGTCGTAATTTGATGAATTCTATCGGACCGAGCTTTTCCGAGAGTTTTCCGGGAATAACCGAGCCTCGGAATTTAATTTCGAGGATTACTCTGGATTTCCTAGCCTCCTTTACGACTAACCGAGCCTCGGTTTTCAATTCCGAGACTAGGACGACGTTCACTGGTATTTATCGCATTTTCTGAGCCCAAGTTGTATTTTCTGGCTCGGGACGGAAATTTGAACCGGCCAATCGTGGCTTGGCACGTGGCCACTTTTCTTTTCTTTTCTTTCCCTTCCTTTCTTTTCTCCTTTTTTTTTCTTTTCTTCTCCATTTTTCTTCTTCAGCCGCCGGTCCTCCCCTCTTTCTTTTCTTGCTTTTTCCTGTGACTTGTTGTTCCCTTCCTTTGTCTTCTTCTTCTCTTGTTTGCTTTATTTTCTCTTCCCCTTCACCGTTTCCTCCACACCTCCCCTGCCAAACCCATCTTCTCCTTACTCTCCTCCTCTTCAATTCCTTTTCCTCCTCTGCCTTCCCCAAGCAAGCCGCTGCCTCTCCTCTCTCCCTCCCGTTTTCCTTTTTTTTTCTTCCTCCCCGCCTTTGCCATCTCTGCCTCCTCCACACACACGCTGCCTTCACTGTCTGCGACCCACACAACCTTCCTCTCCCTCTCGCTTGCTCTCCCCCTCACCATCGAGCTGCCGCCGCTGCAGCCAGACGACGACCGCTGCTTCCCTGCTGCCGATTCCCTCCACGCCGCCGTCTTCCTTCTCTGCTGCTGCAGAAGAGACGAAGCCACCGGCCGCCACCGATCCTCTTCCTCTTCCTTCCTCCACGCCGCCGATTTCACCTCTCCCCTGCCTCTGCTCGTGACGCCCTCTTCCCTGCAGGTAGCCACCGTCGTGGATCGTCGCCATCACCACATTGGCTCAGGTTGTCTCGCCCTCTCTTCCTTCCATGTTTCTTATTGGCTTTGCTTCGCCTTTGTTCTGCTGCCCACCGTTGCCCCCGATTGGCTGAGTCGGTAAGACCAGTCGACGCCTTCTCCTCATTCCTTCGTTTTCTTTTCCCCTTCTCCTGATTTCTGTTGGATTGGACTAATCGGGCTTGATTGTTATTGTGTTATGATTCGACGGTATTAGTGATGGTGTGTTGACGGTTGAGGTTTGTGGGTGTTTCCCGCGGTGGTGTTGGCCGTGGATGTTAGGTGTGTGGTAGGTTTCGGTGATGTTGATGACGGCGAGCTTCAAGGGCAATGGAATTGCTACTCTCGGGACTTTTGAGTTGTTGATGGGCCGTGGACTGGAGTTTTGAGGGTGTTCAGCCGTGAACAGTACCGGCCGGAATCCGGCGAGTTTTCGGCGGCCTCGGGAATTTTCCGGCGAGCCCGAAAACGGACTTTGGGTAAACCCGAGCCTCGGACCATTCGTGCATCTTTAACGGACTTGAACGATATTAACGAACCCGAACGATAACGGACCCGGACTTTAAACGATTAATTAACTTAATTAATAATAATCAATGATTCAATTTTATGCAATTTAATTTATGCATTATTTACTTTAATTATGCTTCTATGCTTTAATTCAATTTTATGCACTTATTTATTATATGCTATTATTTAATTTTCCGATTGGGCTATTAAGAAGGCCCATAGCATTTTAATTTCCGGTTTAATTTTATTTACGTTTATCTGGGCTTGCAAAGGCCCATTGAATTTAATTTTCGGTTTTATTGGGCTAATTATAATAAAAGGCCCATATTAGCTTAATTTAATTAAGTCTTTTATTTAATTAATTTGAACTTGTTTCTATTATTTTCTCCAATGGACTAAACGCAAGTGAAGGTTCCCCTGGCTTAATTTCTCAATTATGTTATTACGTATCTAATACGTTTAACTACCGTTCCTCTAGGCTAATTGATAATAGGCCCATACCTTATTTATTTATCAATTTCAATCTTATATAAATATTACTAAAACCTATATTTTCATCGGCTAAATAATAAAAGACCGTAGTTATATTCTTGGCTATATATATATATATATACGAGTTTATTTTGGACCAATATAATAATAGTTTAATAACAATTATTTCTACCGATTTTATTTTCACATATAACCCGTACAAAACTTATTTTGAGGCTAATTATATTTTATTTTATTAACGGTAATATTATTTAGAAATATCAATTCATTAACAGATATAATATTTCTGTTCAATGATTTAGTTATATATAAAATCTAACTACTTAGTGTGTACAAGTTTTGAATTGTTATATTATTAAATAATCGTTGTATTTTATAACGAGTTATGGTATCGTTATTATTATCCTATCTATAATTCTCAGTTATATATGTACACATACCACAACTATGTTTTATACCATATATAGTATACATTAAATTCTTTCCGATGGTGATATTTTCTATTTAGTGCTTTATTATCAAATATAATATTCGAATATCAATTTCACGTATCTATCGTTTTCACTATTTTATAATCATTGGCTACTAAACAAATACATATTTTACCATTTTAATCAAGAATAAGTACTTTATGGAATATTATATACTTAGTAATACGATTTCTTATATACGATTTAAACAACATATTTATATGTGTGTATTTTCTTATCATAAGCGACCTAAGGGTCGGGATATCGGCTTGGGCGCTCGGTTTTGGTTTTTGACTTAAACAAGTACACCTAATATAATCGTTGGATTAAATTAATTGCCACCAAGTCGGATGAACTGTTTGGTAAAAAGATAACTATGGAGATAATAAAATGAACAAATAAGCCGTCTAAATACAATTAAACCGGTATCATGCATAATCATTTTGTTGTGCATTATAAGTGATTATTGTTTTCCTATATGTACATATAGGGTATCGAGGTTTGACCAGATAGCAGTATCAGAGACACATCAGAAGAGGATGGATAACCTTTGATATGTGCCCGTAATACTGTGTTTGTATTGTTGTTTGATTGAACTGCTGAGATGAATATTATTGGTTGATTGACTGCTATGATGGTGTTGTTATTGTTGATGATTATTGTTGCTATTTATTTGTTGTGGATTTTGCCATGATGTTACTGAAATGTGTTGTTGGTTTGTGATATTGTGAGTATCCATTGAGCTGTTAGTTATGAGTATTCAGTGATATGAAATTGTTGGCTGGTTGAGCTTGAGAAATAATCCGAGATGATAAAAAGTTGAATAATTGATGATAGGGTAATGGAATTGGAATTGAATTTGAGATGATGATATAATTGTCACGTGGAAAGTAGTGGTACGAATAGATGGTTAGAGACTAGTTCCGTGGTGTCGTGGCCGGTTTGGTTAGTTGTTGGGGATGTTGATCCCGGATGATGTTGTTATTGGGATGTTGATCCCGGATTTGTGATATTGGGATGTTGATCCCGGATTTGTTGATATTGGAATGTTGATCCCGGATTGTTGGTATTGGGATGTTGATCCCAGATTGTGATATGGCCTGGCATCCAGAATTAGTTAATAACCAGGTACGACCCTAGCTTGTCCAGTGACGGGGCCCGGAAGGTAAAATTGGTAATAAAAATATTTAAGCATTCTTTTGGTCTTGGAATAGTTGTTTATGGTAGTTTTTCTTGTGATGTGATTGTTTGTGCTTACTGTTGGGATTGTCATGCTTACATCAAAAGTATTACGGTTGAATTTATATCTCTGTTTATCCTTCGTCGGTGAGCACTTCGGACTCACCCCTCGCCTGCGGGGTTTCGTCCCGTAGGTTGAGTTGTTTATAGTGCAGGTACGTATGAGGCAAGCTGCGGCGCACCCCTCGGGCAGGACTCGGATCCATTAGCTGCATCGGGCTTTGCATATGTTGACATTAAATTAAAAATGCTTCCACTGTGCTGTTGTTATTGAGATTCCCGAAGTCGGGTGTTATGCTTTTGTTGTTGGGCGGTTGGGCGGATTTTCTGTTGTATTACACAGTTTGTGCCATGTGTCGGCACTGTTGTTAGTAATCACTGTATGTCGGGTAATTTTAGGTCGGGGTGTTTCATTTTGGTAGCGGAGCGGGCGGTAGATCCTAGGGTGTTTGCTGTGCTTGTTTGTTGTGCATAGCTCGCTCCACATGATTATCATAATTGCATGCATATTCATATGGTTAGTGCATAATGGATCCGGTTGAGGGATGCCAGCTTGCTGCAGAACATTCATATGTGAGTATACTTTTTCATAAATATAGTTGGGCGACAAATTACCCGTATTTCGGTATTTTACAATATTGTTGTTTGTTGATTTGAAGTTTTGGAAAGAAAGTTTTTAAAGGATGAGTTTTGACAAAGTGACATTTACAGCTTAGGCTGTGGGTTGAATGTATTTATAAGATGTAACCATTGTTTTTGGGAAGTTTTATGATTTTGTTGATGAGATGTTTTTAAAGATTTTATTATAAAGTTCAAACATGGTCGTTGCCGGGAAGAACAGTGAGATAATGGGACTTTGAGAAGGCAAGAAGTCTACCTTGTTGTACCAGTACACCGGATGTTTCGACAGAACAAGTAAGATTTGATTTTGGGTTTTGGGTTTTTATTTCTTAAAGTGATGATATGATATTACATGACCTTGAGTAAGTGAGAAATGATGATTTTTAAGTACTGTTTTGATTATGACGTGGTAATTGATGACTTTTGGGTACTGCTATATTTATGACGTGATAATTCGAGTTGAGGATTGGATTGATACTCTTGGGAAATTTTATGATTTTGGAGGTGAATCAATTTTCTTTTAAGAAATGGGTTGAGGATTTGAAGATTCTTGGATACTAAAGTTGTTTGTGATGTGATAACTCGATCTGAGGATTGGATTAGTGATTATGGAATTTTTGATGTCAAAGGTGATTTGTTCTTAAAAAAAAGAGTTTGATGATTTGATGATTCGAGGTATTATTTAAAGAGCTACAATCGAAGTTATGATCTTTGCTAGTTTCGGTGGATCTAAGAAAAGAGATATTATTTGATGGATGATTATGTTAGTAATCAATTTTGGAGTATTAATCGGCAATATTTGGGAGAAGTTAAAAAAAAAAGAATATATATACATATATTGTTTGACGGATAATTATGTAATAAATTCTGAGGTGATGATCGACATGGTTTGGGGGTTACAATCTGGAAAATTTATTCTGAAAATTCAATTATGATTGATGGGAGATAATTTGGAATGTATAGATTTGATGAACAGTGGAAGGACTGATGATCATGATAACTATGTATATATGTTTATGGGATTAGTGGATTACGGTGTGAATTTCGAGGACAAATTTTCTTTAAGGAGGGTAGAATGTAACGACCCGGGTAAAATTTTCGAGATTTTTACCAAGCTGTTTTGACTTTTACGGTGGTTAATAAAATTTTATCGCGATTAATTAAAAAATTTACCAAACCGAGTCAATTTTCAATATTTTCACCATTATTTTTACAACTCTCAAAATTATCATTATTGTTGATACTGTTACCATTATTACTATTTACCTAATCAACATTTATAACAATACTTTTATTACTATTTTAGCTGGGAAATTCTTGTTGCAACAATTTACTAATTATAATTTAAAAAGAAATTTAAACGTCGTAATTTGATGAATTCTATCGGACCGAGCTTTTCCGAGAGTTTTCCGGGAATAACCGAGCCTCGGTTTTCAATTCCGAGACTAGGACGACGTTCAGGGGTATTTATCGGATTTTCCGAGCCCAAGCTGTAATTTCGGGCTCGGGACGGAAATTTGGACCGGCCAATCGTGGCTTGGCACGTGGCCACTTTTATTTTCTTTTCTTTCCCTTCCTTTCTTTTCTCCTTTCTTTTCTTTTCTTCTCCATTTTTTTTCTTCAGCCGCCGGTCCTCCCCTCTTTCTTTTCTTGCTTTTTCCTGTGACTTGCTGTTCCCTTCCCTTGTCTTCATCTTCTCTTTTTTTTTTTTTATTTTCTCTTCCCCTTCACCGTTTCCTCCACACCTCCCCTGCCAAACCCATCTTCTCCTTACTCTCCTCCTCTTCAATTCCTTTTCCTCCTCTGCCTTCCCCAAGCAAGCCGCTGCCTCTCCTCTCTCCCTCCCGTTTTCCTTTTTTTTTCTTCCTCCCCGCTTTTGCCATCTCTGCCTCCTCCACACACACGCTGCCTTCACTGTCTGCGACCGACACAACCTTCCTCTCCCTCTCGCCTGCTCTCCCCCTCACCATCGAGCTGCCGCCGCTGCAGCCAGACGATGACCGCTGCTTCCCTGCTGCCGATTCCATCCACGCCGCCGTCTTCCTTCTCTGCTGCTGCAGAAGAGACGAAGCCACCGGCCGCCATCGATCCTCTTCCTCTTCCTTCCTCCACGCCGCCGATTTCACCTCTCCCCTGCCTCTGCTCGCGACACCCTCTTCCCTGCAGGTAGCCGCCGTTGTGGATCGTCGCCATCACCACATTGGCTCAGGTTGTCTCGCCCTCTCTTCCTTCCATGTTTCTTGTTGGCTTTGCTTCGCCTTTGTTCTGCTGCCCACCGTCGCCCCCGATTGGCTGAGTCGGTAAGACCAGTCGACGCCTTCTCCTCATTCCTTCGTTTTCTTTCCCCCCTTAGCCTGATTTCTGTTGGATTGGACTAATCGGGCTTGATTGTTGTTGTGTTATGATTCAACGGTATTGGTGATAGTGTGTTGACGGTTGAGGTTTGTGGGTGTTTCCCGTGGTGGTGTTGGCCGTGGATGTTAGGTGTGTGGTAGGTTTCGGTGATGTTGATGACGACGAGCTTCAAGGGCAATGGAATTGCTACTCTTGGGACTTTTGAGTTGTTGATGGGCCGTGGACTGGAGTTTTGAGGGTGTTCAGCCGTGAACAGTACCGGCCAGAATTCGACGAGTTTCCGGCGGCCTCGGGAATTTTCCGGCGAGCCCGGAAACGGATTTTGGGTAAACCCGAGCCTCGGACTATTCATGCATCTTTAACGGACTTGAACGATATTAACGAACCCGAACGGTAACGGACCCGGACTTTAAACGATTATTTAACTTAATTAATAATAATCAATGATTCAATTTTATGCAATTTAATTTATGCATTATTTACTTTAATTATGCTTCTATGCTTTAATTCAATTTTATGCACTTATTTATTATATGCTTTTATTTAATTTTCCGATTGGGCTATTAAGAAGGCCCATAGCATTTTAATTTCCTGTTTAATTTTATTTACGTTTATCTGGGCTCGCAAAGGCCCAATGAATTTAATTTTCGGTTTTATTGGGCTAATTACAATAAAAGGCCCATATTATCTTAATTTAATTAAGTCTTTTATTTAATTAATTCGAACTTGTTTCTATTATTTTCATCGATGGACTAAACGCAAGTGAAGGTTCCCCGGGCTTAATTTCTCAATTATGTTATTACGTATCTAATACGTTTAACTACCGTTCCTCTGGGCTAAATGATAATAGACCCATACCTTATTTATTTATCAATTTCAATCTTATATAAATATTACTAAAACCTATATTTTCATCGGCTAAATAATAAAAGACCGTAGTTATATTCTTGGCTATATATATATATATATATACGAGTTTATTTTGGACCAAAATAATAATAGTTTAATAACAATTATTTCTACCGATTTTATTTTCACATATAACCCGTACAAAACTTATTTTGAGGCTAATTATATTTTATTTTATTAACGGTAATATTATTTAGAAATATCAATTCATTAACAGATATAATATTTCCGTTCAATGATTTAGTTATATATTAAGTCTAACTACTTAGTGTGTACAAGTTTTGAATTGTTATATTATTAAATAATCGTTGTATTTTATAACGAGTTATGGTAACGTTATTATTATCCTATCTATAATTCTCAGTTATATATGTACACATACCACAACAATGTTTTATACTATAGATTAAATTCTTTCCGATGGTGATATTTTCTATTTAGTGGTTTATTATCAAATATAATATTCGAATATCAATTTCACGTATCTATCGTTTTCACTATTTTATAATCATTGGCTACTAAACAAATACGTATTTATTACCATTTTAATCAAGTATAAGTACTTTATGGAACATTATATACTTAGTAATACGATTTCTTATATACGATTTAAACAACGTATTTATATGTGTGTATTTTCTTATCATAAGCGACCTAAGGGCCGGGATATCGGCTTGGGCGCTCGGTTTTGGTTTTTGACTTAAACAAGTACACTTAGTATAACCGTTGGATTAAATTAATTGCCACCAAGTCGGACGAACTGTTTGGTAATAAGATAACTATGGAGATAATAAAATGAACAGATAAGCCGTCTAAATACAATTAAACCGGTATCATGCATAATCATTTTGTTGTGCATTATGAGTGATTATTGTGTTCCTATATGTACATATAGGGTATCGAGGTTTGACCAGAAAGCAGTATCAGAGACATATCAGGTGAGGATGGATAACCTTTGATATGTGCCCGTAATACTGTGATTGTATTATTATTTGATTGAACTGCTGAGATGAATATTATTGGTTGATTGACTGCTATGATGCTGTTGTTATTGTTGATGATTATTGTTGCTATTTATTTGCTGTGGATTTTGCCATGATGTTGCTGAAATGTGCTGTTGGTTTGTGATATTGTGAGTATCCATTGAGCTGTTAGTTATGAGTATTCAGTGATATGAAATTGTTGGCTGGTTGAGCTTGAGAAATAATCCGAGATGATAAAAAGTTGAATAATTGATGATAGGGTAATGGAATTGGAATTGAATTTGAGATGATGATATAATTGTCACGTGGAAAGTAGTGGTACGACTAGATGGTTAGAGACTAGTTCCGTGGTGTCATGGCCGGTTTGGTTAGTTGTTGGGGATGTTGATCCCGGATGATATTGTTATTGGGATGTTGATCCCGGATTTGTGATATTGGGATGTTGATCCCGGATTTGTTGATATTGGGATGTTGATCCCGGATTGTGATATGGCCTGGCATCCAGAATTAGTTAATAACCAGGTACGACCCTAGCTTGTCCAGTGACGGGGCCCGGAAGGTAAAATTGGTAATAAAAATATTTAAGCATTCTTTTGGTCTTGGCATAGTTGTTTATGGTAGTTTTCTTGTGATGTGATTGTTTGTGCTTACCGTTGGGATTGTTATGCTTACATCGAAAGTATTACGGTTGAATATATATCTCTGTTTATCCTTCGTCGGTGAGCACTTCGGACTCACCCCTCGCCTGCGGGGTTTCGTCCCGTAGGTTGAGTTGTTTGTAGTGCAGGAACGTACGAGGCAAGCTGCGGCGCACCCCTCGGGCAGGACTCGGATCCATTAGCTGCATCGGGCTTTGCATATGTTGACATTAAACTAAAAATGCTTCCGCTGTGCTGTTGTTATTGAGATTCCCCAAGTCGGGTGTTATGCTTTTGTTGTTGGGCCTTTGGGCCGATTTTCTGTTGTATTACACAGTTTGTGCCACGTGGCGGCACTGTTGTTGTTAATCACTGTATGTCGGGTAAATTTAGGTCGGGGTGTTTCATAATTAGCTTTAATTTTCAAAGTACATATATATATATATATATATATATATTTCCACAACCATAATTTTCCAGGGGAAATAATATATATAAAATTTCCAGGAATTATTTTCATGGTATATATATTTTTCAAAATAACCATAATAATAATTTTCAAACAAAACATAATTATCTTAATTTTCCAAAATCAAGTATATGTTTTTTTTTCAAAATAACTATTTATAATTACCATATATTTCCCCAGAATTATATTTGTAATTTTCCAAAATAATAAATCTATTTTTATCCAGAAACAAATGCCAACAAATAAATATATAAATGTATATATGTTTTTTTTTTAGGGAAACCCGGCTGGCAACCCATCCAAGGTAGCGACCCGGCCAAGGAAACAGGTAAAACCCGACTCACCTAGCAGGTACAGAGGCGGCGGTGCGACGACAGCGCGAGGGAAGGACGAGCGAGCACAGCAGCGGCATCAGGCTGCTTGGTGCGGCGCGAGAGCTGCGAAAAGGAAGCGCGGCGGCGATGGAGCAGCGACGGGCGCGGGAGAAGCAGATCCGCCGGGTCTGCTTGCGGGTCAACGGCGACTGGCGGAGCGTCGGCAGACGGAAGAGCAAGCGAGCGACGGCTTCGAGGTCGCCATGGCACGGCGAAGGCGAGGCTGGTGGCGGTGAAGCTCGAGACGGCGCCGGTCGTCCTCCCGTGAACAGTGACCGAGAGGGTGAGGTTGTCGGCACTGTTCACTCCGGGTTTTCTTTTTTTTCTTTCTTTTCTTTTTTTCTATTTTTCCTTTCTTCTTCTTTTTTTTTTATTTTCTGTATTGTTTTTTTCTTTTCTTTTTTTCGTTTCTTTTTTTTTCTTCTTCTACTCTTTTTTCCGATTTTCCCCTTTTTCTTTCTTTTTTTCTCTTTTCCTCTCTTTTTTTTTTCTCTCCTTTCTTCCTCTTTTCTTCTTCCTTTCTTCCCCTACTTCCTGCCCGATTCCTGCTTTTAAACTTTTTTTACTATTCATCATGTGAAGCTTCAATAATGCAGCTT
The DNA here is from genome assembly GCA_028386065.3 of Turnera subulata. Lineage (NCBI taxonomy): Eukaryota > Viridiplantae > Streptophyta > Magnoliopsida > Malpighiales > Passifloraceae > Turnera > Turnera subulata. The sequence continues at coordinate 41,325 of JAKUCV010003693.1, forward strand.
GTTTGCATTACGGAGCGAGTCCGGTCCAGACCAGAAAATAACTGATACCCCCTTAGTTATTTTCCGGTGTGATTTTCAGAAGATTCCGGAACCCGAAAAATACCGACTTAGGCCCGAAAAATCCACGAAAAAATCTCGAGCGCGGGAAAAGCCTCGGTTTCGAAAAACGATGCTCGATTTACCTTGAATTAATTACCCAAGATTAATTCAACGGTAAATCACTGTAAAAAGACTTTTACAGTCCCGGTAAAAATCTAAATTTTTACCCGTGCTGTTACGTAAACACTTCTTAATATATATAATTTTTTTTGTAATCCATAATTGTTGTTAAAAAACTTAGATATATACTTGATAATTTACCATAAAAAAGATATACTTGACAATGATTGCATATATTGATGTGAAAACTTGAATTATATTACTGGATTATAATTACGTTCAATATTAAATAAATATCTTTCGAAATTTATATAATTATAATTAATAATGAAAATTAAATTATTACAACTGCGATTATAAATATTTTAAGGTGTTTTATAGTTCCTTTAATAAATGATATATATTTCATCATTTATATTTGGCCCCTTGAAATTAATATTGTTTTATTACTCATGTGTTCGGCCAAGTTTGGTTGAGCCAAAATTGGTTATTGATGCAAATTTGGAGTACAAGACAGGGAAAAGAAGAAAAAGAAATAGAAAACAAGTAGAATTCTTACACCGACAGTTAAATAGAAGGGGATCACATAGCCCATTCAAGAACATTAATCAACAACAGCCACCCATGAAAAAAGAAAAAAAGATCAAAATAAAAGCACACACATATATAGTACAGACCTTCTAATTAACGCAGTTCCTGGCTAGCCTTATTTTCTTACATAATATATTTTTTTCTTCATTTTTTCGCCTTTCAGAATGGCTAAGGCATGGTTGGCTTGCCTTATTTTGAAGGACTGTATATAATCTCCACTCCAGGATTGACCTTCTCTCAGGAAAACTTCTATATCTTCTCGAGTTTTGTCTCGTACCTGAAGTCATAGAGACACACCCCAGTGTAGGTTCCGTCATCCGAGTCATTGCTTATCTGGGCCTCGTTAGCCAGAGTATCCCGCCGAGTGTAGGAGAAAGGGACATCAAACGTGGCCTTGGTGCCTTTGAGAATGACTGTCACCCTTGTATTTGGAGGAACAACAACCTTGTAAGTTGTCGTCACATTCTTATATGTTGTTTCCACAGTTGTTCCAAACTGGTATGCCCCACTAAACTGATTCCCTGACGAAGAAATGTTCCCGTTGATGATGACAGGAATCGGAGAAGTGAAGTTGGCTATGATCGCATCGGAGTTTGACGAATCGCTGCCCAATTTCCAGGTACTGCTTTCACTCCTGTGTTCGTGGTATAGCTCCACCTTTTTTTCTTGACTAGAGTTTTCCAAGTTATCGGCAATTCCTGTGGCCACGTCAACGGTGGTTCGGATATCTTTGTTGGACATAGCATCCTTGAACCCGAATTGGACACCCGAGATTTCCCTGGAGACGGGACCCAAATCCGTGACTGTGAAGACATCTCCTTCCCCCCCGGCAGCATCTTTTTCTGCTGCAATCAAGCAACAGTAATAGGTCTCGTGTTCGTTCCATGGGCGCACGCAATGCCCTGACTGGACATGGATGAGTTGAATCGTTTTGGCATCACCATCATTTCCAGCCAAGATGGGCTTGAACAAGGTGCAAGTCCACTTGGAATTGTCTTCATCCGGTTCATCGGCTTCTGCAGCTACCAACCATTGGTCTGGGTTCAACCTCCTCAGGAATTTGTTGTTCTGAGAAGACTTCAAGTGCACCAGGCCGCCTCCTCCGGCCTTGGCTGCCTCCGCTTCAAACACCGTCGCTTGTTTCACGTCCGCCGCTGAGGGTCTGAGTAAAACATGCACTTCTGAACGTGGTCCTTCTTCATCGTAGATGAAGGCCAAGTGTTTGTTGTTGTAGTGTGATTTGAGTGCGAAATATTTCGGGAACGAGACTGCCATGTTGGTGATACGTAGTATGTTTTTTTTTTGTAAGTGGTATAATGATAATGTTTAGTTGTTTGTGCAGACCCCAAGGTTCTCTGCTCCTTATAAAGAAAACAATAACCATCTACTTGCTCTTCCTGTTTTAATTTAATAATCCTTACTTTACACCAAAAAGAAAAAAAAATATTTAGTAAGGCATCCTTACTGTCACCAACTCACAAATCACAACCTTGTTAAAAGAATCTGTAAAGAAAATTACTCCCACCAATTATACACGGAAGGGGAAATAAAATAACACCTAAGACATCAACGTCCAAGGAGCCGGACTAGATGTATACTGCAGTGTTAAAGTCTTGGCTCCACAACAGTCCCTAAAAGGGTTGAACAAGCTTATACATACTTACTTTTGATTTAATAAAGCTTTCATCGTTTTATGAAAAAGAAAGATGGGAATTTGGAGATTTTCGTGTCAAAATTATTATTTAATTAATTTTCTTAAAAACGAAAGAAAACAATTCAATACTCATGATTTTCATATTAAAAACATGTGCTTTTTATTATTTACATATGCTTGGTAGCTTAATTTATTGAATTAAATTTTGTTATTTTAAAAAATAGTCATTATATTCATAAAAGAATTATAAGTGTGCACCCGTCTTTTGATGGTATCTATCTAGATAATATTTATGGGTCAGGCCATAAAAATATGAGTAATGTGATACTTAAAGCGATATTTTTTATACTAAATTTAAGCAATATAAGGCCGGAAAGGTATAATTAATTAGTAAGCTAACTAGAATTACATAAGAAAATGAACAAAAATAAGTACAACATTAAAAAATTTACGAATTGACCTCAAGTCCTTTATAAATAGACTTTGTACCCTCATTTTGAAAAAAGAGCAATCCACCGTGATTTTTCTACATTCCTCCCAAACCATTACTGCTACATTTCATTTCTACATTATATACTCGTCTTTGTTATATATGTAAAACAGAAAACATATTAAGTATTTAAACCGATAAGAACAAATAATATTATTAACCTGAAAAGATAATTTTGCCGAGAAACACGTGACCTTGTGTCAGGGTGTTCTATAATTTTAGAAAGTGGGTGCTTTAGTACTTTCAAAATAAATATTAAAACTGACGAGGACATGAGGGTGCTTTATCCTCTAATGAGTAGTATATTAGTATTATATGATAATATACTAGTAATAATTACAACTTGTGCATGCGGACGTTGTAGTATGCTAAAGTTTGGGTCAAGAAAAACGATTTCAGAATAAAGTATTCAAAATTTCCCATCAAAAAGTTAATACATTTATATCTGATAATATTTAATATTAAACTGAGAAGATCATAAAGTTTCTCGAGATACATGTGGTCTGTGGGTGCTTCTACGGTTCTACTTCCAAAAGAACCATGCAAACCCACAATAACACTTGATACTAAAACTGAAAAGACTATTTCGCCGAGAGACAAGTGACCAACGTGTTCTTTTGTTTTTAGAGAGCGGATGCTTTTTATTTTCAAAAGAAACAATTAAAGTGACGGGGGTGCTTATCCTCTGATGAGGATCGAGCTCAGATGCTTTTATTCTGAATGATTGTTCCACACTCTGTATATACAAATTCTTGTCGACAAAACCCGTGGACGCATATAAATAGTACAAAATTTCAATTAAAAAATACATATTCATCTATTGTCTTTTTAAAAAAAATGTCATGTTTATCCATTTATTTTTTTGGTGAATAAACGGGGCCAAGTTTGAAGCCCATATTATAAGAATCAACTAAAGCATAAACGAGGCCATGAAATGCCCCTCAAGTACTCATCCACAAAGACAGAACTACAAAAGGAAGGGAGGGACTGAATCAAAAACTTGTAACTGCAACAGCTGACCAGAGGCAGCATTAGCAAGGGCGTCTACAAGCCGATTACCCTTGCCCGATAAGTGTGTGTGACTAGAACTTGAACTTGCCAATCCCTGCTTCTGGCCTCGCATTGCTCATCGGCCAAGCGAATGGCGCCACCGGCGGTGACCATGCAACAGTCTCGTCCGCCTGTGGAGGTAACTACAATGATTCCGCCAGTTATACCACCTCCTGTTCGAGAGGAGACTGCGAAGTTTGGTTCATGGATGAAAGTGACGAGGCAACCATGGGCACCAGCTCAACGTGATAAATCTAAAGGTGTCGGGGCACGAATTGCGCAAATCCATTTGATTTGGGCTCGGCTACGGCTTTACTTAATGAGGTTATGCGTGATGCTCCTGAGGTGCCCACTTCCTCTGCCTCTGCTGGGGCTGTGATCTTTAAAGCTCCGGCTATAGAACAGGTACAGATTGTTAAGAAGAAGAGTCCAATGCATAAGTCTAAGGGTAGGCAGACAAGTGAAGTTAAAGCTACGGGTTCTCACTCAGGTTTTGGGGGGGCGAAGGTGCGTGATGAGAGTATTGATTTGGAGAAGCTTAAGGTATCACTTTCTTACCCTAAGGCCATGCATGGCCATGCAAAACCAGTTATTGTTTCTAAAGGTGTCTCTAGTGGGGATGACGTGATGGATTTCCAGGAAGAGGCTGCAGACAGTGTCCCACCATCTTTGAAGGGTAAGGGTCAGAATCTGAAAGTGGTTCCCACGGGTGATTTAGCTCCTCTTGAAGCAGGGATTGCCAAGCAGCTTCGTAGGGCTAATGTGCCTTTAATGCACCCGAACCTAGCTAAGGTTTCTGCACCAGCTGATGTTAAAACTCTGAGAGGTGTGTATGTAGGTGGTAACAAGGTCTGGTCGGAGGAATCTGGATCCTCGAAGGTGAGAGTAGAAATTTTGTTATGGATTTTCCTCTAACTTTTAATGGATAGGTTTGAATTATTTGTCATGGAATTGCCAAGGAGTGAAGAGCGAGTTGTTCTCGAGCTCCTTCAGGGATATTATTCAGCAACATAAAGTTCATTTAGCAGTCATTCTGGAACCGCGGATTAGCGGTACTACAGCAGAGCATGTTATTCGCTTGTTAGGATTTCAGGGTTGGGTGCGCGAGGATGCACGCGGTTTTGCTGGTGGGATTTGGGTTTTGTGGAGGCCTGAGTTTCTCACTGTGTCCGTGGAGCAGAGGTTTTCACAGTTTCTTCATGTTCGGGTTACTCCTCACGGGAAGGCACCTTTTCTTCTTACTGTTGTCTATGCTAGTCCTTCTGAGAGTAGACAGAGTGCTTTGTGGCCAAGGTTGGTCTCACTTAGTGCCCGAATACAGGAACCTTGGGTACTCAAGGGGGATTTTAATGTTACTGCTCACCCTGATGAGAAGGGGGTGACTATAAAACTTAATCGGTTGGTGCAATTTTGAGATTGGATGGGGGAGTGTGGGCTCATAGATTTGGGGTTTAAAGAACCCCATTTTACTTGGTTTCGGGGTATGCTTCACAGAAGACTGGATAGGATGCTAGCAAATGATAGTTGGCGGGCTCGCTTTGATGATGCTTCTGTTTTCCACCTTCTGCAGGTGAAATCGAATCATAGGCCTTTGTTACTTCGGGAATTGACGCATAGTCAGGGTTTGGGAACTCCTCGTCCGTTCAGGTTTCAGGCGGTATGGCTTACTCATTCACAGTTTTCTAGTTTGGTCCGTGATGCATGGCAATATAGTGGTATTATGGTTAATACAATCGCTAATTTTTGTGAGGCTGTTCAGCTGTGGAATAAGCAATGCTTTGGTAATGTGTTTTATCAGAAATGACGCTTGCTCCAGCGTCTCTAACGGGTGGAGTTGGCTTTGGATTGTCAGCCAAATCGATACTTGCGGTAGTTGGAGTCCAAACTCCGCTTGGAATATGAACAAAACCTTGATTGTGAGGAGTTAGTATGGATGCAAAAGTCACGGTGTAAATAGCTTCAGCATGGGGATCACAATACTCACTTTTTTTACCTGACCACTAAGGTGAGAAGGAAGAAGAATCTTATAGAGGCCCTCAAATATCTGTGCAGTCTCATACGGATGGTTGTGCAGTTCTTCTCTCATTTGTATGCGGAGGAGGGAGCTCAGAACTCACCGCCCTTTCGAGGAGGATTTCCGAGAGTGGATGCAGATTTGTTAGAAGGTTTGAATAAGGAGGTTACCTTGGAGGAGGTATGGCAGGCAGTTTTTTATATAGGGGCTTTGAAGGCTCCAGGTCCGGATGGATTGCATGCTCTATTTTACCAGAGGCAATAGGGTTTGATTGTTGAAGATGTCCTTCATTTTGTGCGGGAGGCCTTTACCTATCAGAAACTGGACCCTACAGTAAATGATACCCTTATTGTGCTATACCTAAGGTGGATCATCCATTGCATATTTCACAATTTCAACATTATAACGATATGCCGATAACGACACATGGATATAAATCCGGACAATATAACGGCATAGTGTTGGTGATTTGCTAAAATAATTTTGTCATCGTAACGTTACGATGGAAACCCGAAGCGAACCTTAGACGGAGGGAGAGATAGAGCTCTAACCAGCAAAAAGATAGTTAGTAAGACAACAGCTCCCGAATTCGATCTTAGAGGGGGACAAGTGAGGTAGAAGAGGGCGAATATCAAACCCTTTATTTTCAACTTAGAGCGGGACAGGGGGAGAAAGAAAAGTGCAAAGACGTGCATTAAGGAGCGTGGCTCCTTGGGTGAGGAAAAATGAAGGGAGGAACCCCCTATTTATAGCCTTAGGCCATGACACTCTTGTAATTCATTAAATCTAAAATGTGTGGTTACTGGCTTCAGGCAAAAAAGATGTTTCTTCAAAAAGGGACCCACCGGGGCCTTGGAAAATTTCCAAATATTCTTGGAGACACTACTGCATGAGTTCTAAAGGGTTTTTGAGAAAAATGGAGCGTGATTTTGAAGAGAAACGCATTTTCTAAAAACTTTTGAAACATTACCCGGGTAGCAGTCCTAGTCACGATCAAATTCTTGTAAAATAAAGACGGGGCCTGCCCAGGTCTTAAAAAGTTTCCACAAAACGCAAAATGATGGAATTTCTTTTGCTCTACACTCCCGTTGCAAAAAAACTATTTGAAAAATGGATAAATAAATTTTTTTTAGCAAAAATCCCGAAAATGCCATTGATTTGCGCGCACCGTTTTAAGAAAATCCAAATCGAACCCTTCGGGTGCCTGGAAAATTCTGAAAATTTTTTTAAGGTGTGTCATACCCTGAAAAAGATGATCACAGGAAATTATTGGTCAAACTTTGAAACGCCCGTGTCCCAATTTATTAATATGAGTTATAAATTAATTATAGATTGACCAAATTGCCCTTATCATTCCCGGGACACCCGTATCCCAAATTATTCATTAAAGAATATACATCATGTGAAGTGACCAAAATGCCCTTCTACCCGGGATACAATATCAACGACATAATCAATGAACAATTGCACAACAAATTACACAACAACGAGTATGCAGCGGAAGACTAAACATAAGATAACATGTATGCAGTGAACTCTATGGATCCGACCCGAGGAGAGGAAAGCACCGCCACCTGCTGACATGCTCATCTGATCATCGATCAGCTAACCTGTGTAAAACTGTGAGGGGGTGAGACCAACCACTGTCTCACCGCAGACAAATAAACCAATAATATACAAAACAAATCAACTACAAGTACACCGGCAATGGGCATTAACAAACACAATGCACAACACAATTCATAATATACAACACAAGTCATCACCAGACTTCAACCATCACTTATCGTTACTTATCTTATTATTCTTGTTATTAGGTTTAAATATTATATTAGGGCCCTCTACTGTGTGCGTCGAGCTCGGTCCCGTCTCATGAGACAACCAGGCATAAGCCCAAATAAACCAGGCACGAAGCCCAAACATATCCATAGAGAGAGAGAGAGACAGAGAGAAAGAGGGAGGTAGAAAGGGGGAGATAGAAAGAGGGAGGTAGAACCGGCCATCACAGGCCCACATGCTAAACCGCATGCCATCCCGAGGGGTATTACTTCCCGCTCGAACCAACCGGTCAACAGCCCCACAGTAGAATTATAATAGTATTTAATTCACAATTATCCTTTAAGAATTGTACCATACGTTATTTCAAACATGGTTGTGTGGATTTAACCTCTTAATCTCAAATCCGGGCCTCCAGCACACAATCCACCACACAACCACAAAACCATATATCACATTATTTAACACACAAAACAACTCATGCACGACAGGCATATTATATCACACTGGTACACAGTTCACAAATCATGCACACTGCATCAGAAATATCACCAACATAACACACTCGCAGATAGCAACATCAGCACATCAGACAAGCATGCATACAGCATTCAAGACCAACAATTAATACCACTTTATAAATCAAGACAGTTAACCGAGCATTGTAGGCAGTAATGCATACAAAGGTTTATAAGTCCTCACCTGGGCCATAATAGTTGTCTTGAAAGCCGAAGCCTCGTTCCGTCTCAACAATCTCATGTCCTTAACCTCCTATGAACATATATACCATATAAGATATTTATTTACGGAAAACAAATCAAATACATGCCAATGATATCGTCTTAAGCTTTAATCGTACACTAGGCCCGTTACTAAGAAACCCAGGTCTAAACCCAAAATTCAAATCCAATTTATACCTGGGCCTAAGGCCCACATCATAAGAACCCTTTGGGCCTAAAGCCCATCTTAAAATAATATCCATTTATTGGGCCTAAAGCACATTCCCCAAAACCATTGGGCCTAAAACCCATTTAAATTAGTTACATTTTATTGGGCCTAAAGCCCATCTCAATTACAAGCCATTGGGCCTAAAGCCCACTTTATTAGTCATTGGGCCTAAAAGCCCATATAGAATTAATATGACATTAATTGGGCCTAAGCCCGGCCTCTCACAATAATACTTTTATCGAACTCCCGAGCCCAAACATTTCTCGGCCTAATGGTTCTAAACGCGTCGGAAATATATTCCGGCCGCGCCACTCACAACCCGCACACCCGGTTTCCACTAAGTCCATAACGTTTTAATACATTAATTAAATACATTTACACAACAAGACATGTACAAAATCTAATAACGGCCAACACCGAGAATTACCATGAAATGCCGAAAAAGAGACTATGTCTTGCTGGAACAGCAACCCGAGCCTCGCCGGAAGAGTACCCGGGCCTCGCCGGAAAGTTCCCAAGCCTCGCCGGATTCCGGTATACCCTCGCCGGAAAATTCCACAACAACCAGAAACGAACCACAATCACACTACTGCCACAACCGGGAAAACCATTTCAACAATACAATAAACCAAGACTAATCGGGAGAAGGATTTGGAGTCACAGATGGTGCCGGAAAAGCTTACCGGAATATAGATTTGTTCTGGCCGGACCTAAACCCATTGCCAAGCCTCAAATCCTTACTCAAAGTCTCGGATCCTGCCAAGGAACTCTGACCCGAGAGGAACCACAACGGAAACCCCTCACCGCCGTCGACTAAAACCCGAGCCTTGCACCTTACTGCCCGGAGGAAACCCGCTCCAGCAACACAACCATCAATAGCAGTCACGCACCCGTCGCTGTGAACCACTAAGCACCAGCCATCGGCGGCGATGGCGGCCCCAGACACCACACATGGCTTGCACCAGTTCCCATCCACCGTTCACAGCCGCAACCCGAACACCTCAGCTCGCACACCCCCGTCAACGAACACCACAGTCGACAGAAGTACCAAATGCCATCCACAAACCACCACACACACACAGCAACCCAAACACACAGAACCCGGTTAACAAATCAGTACTCATGGCTGCAAAGAACGGAGGCAGAAGAGAGAAGGGGAGTCAGAGCTTACCCGTCTAATGGCATCGCGACCTCGGCTCGACGACGACGGCTCCTCGTTGCGTCCAAGCCCGGCCCAACAACACCGGACCAGCACCGCCAATGCCGTTCGCCACCGAGCCCAGATCGCGAACCAGCCCCGCCTCCTCCCTCAACCTGCACCGACGGCAACACGGAAAGAAAAGACGGATCCGGCGGCGTCTCAACGGTAGCGGCTCGAAAGGAGGAAGGAGGCTACATGGTGGCGGCGTGGAGATGACGAAGATGAGAGGAAAGTGGAGAGAAAAGGGAGGAAACGGGGAGCAGAAACAAAATCGTGGGGAAGAGGTAGAGGGTGGCTGCCGAATTCGGTAGAGGAGAAGGAGAGAAAAGAAAGAGAGGAGAGGGAGAGAAGGAGATGGCTTTTATACCACCACTCTAGGGTTAGGGTTTCGTCAATAGCAAAACGACGTCATGTTGCTTCCAAACGGCGTCACTTCGTCTACAAGCCCCTCCCCTGGTCAACCTCAAAGTCAAAACGCATCCCTTTGTGTGTTTTAGGTTTTGGCTCTACCCAAAACTACGTAGTTTTAGTAAAAACTACACCCCATCTTGTGTTTCACCACCAAAATACAATTAAACTCCAAAAGAAATCCAATTACGGTTTAGTTAACCATTAAATAAATTTTCCCAAAGAAAAGAAGAAGAAATTGATAATAATCTTCTTGACCAAAAATCCTGGAAAATCCCGCAAGGGTAAAAATGAAAATTTAAATTCCGAAAGTTTTGAAAATTCCGAAAAAATAAATTAACGAAATTCGGGGCGTTACAAACTTCATTGACCACTGGCTTCAGTACAGCCTCCAGGCTATTTTGGACTTTTTTCCAAAAATTCTCAAAAAATTAACCTGACCATGAAAATTTTGGGTATACAATTAACAAATAGAAAGTTCGGAACATACGATTGACGCAAAGTGTATAATTTTAGTAGCAAATATATCCAAAATCCAGGTTGTAAAGTAGAAGTTACATTCACACCATAATAGTTTACTTCAGCAATTAGTCATAAAAAAGGCCATTAAAGTAGTTTCAGCCAAAATAAAGAGAGGTGAGCATTAAAGTAGTTGGGGCCAAAATAAAGAGTGGGACTCACCTCTATGTAGTTGGTCCAAGTGGTAAGCAGCTTGATTTTGCTAAAATGAGGTCTCGGGTTCGAGTCTTCGTGTATACAGAAAATTCTTATTGAGAGACTCATAGACCATACCCAGTTGCGCAACCTGGGTCTAATCCGGATTAGTCGGGACAAAGTTCTGGATACCGGATGAAAAACCAAAAAAAATAAACTATTCGGATTAGTCGGGGCAAAGTTCCGGATACCAAATTTAAAACCAAAAAAAAATAAACTAAAAAGTTTAATGCAAGATGCCAAAGGGTTGTGAGCAGTGGCGGATCCAAAAATATTTTTCAGTACAGGCAATTTATTATTTAATTATTATATATATAGAATCAAAGAATTATTTAATAATAAAAAAAGAATGAATATTGCTCCTTCGATTGATATAAACCATAAACTAACCAGTTCATCAATTATGAACCATTCAACTTAATCTAAAAGTTAAAATTAAATATTAAAATTAATTTTTTGTAAATCATATTTTAAATTTTTATGTCACTTTTTGTAAAATAAAAATCCTTAAATATACAAATGGTAACTTTCTCACTAATATATAATTGATTCTTTCTAAGCACAAACCTAATTAAATTTATTTTTTAAGTATTAATGAAGCAACGTAATTATCTTAGAAAAATCTTTATGGTTATTATATTTTAGAACATTGTTTCATGTAACTTTCTATTTCCAATAGAATTTTTTTAACATAGAAAATAATAAAATCATTACTAGATGTATTATCCAAAGCAATTGTAATCAGATATATAGTTATGAAAATTATGCTTACCAACCCTTTAATCAAATATACAACTAAGTTTCCCTGTTATAAAATAGAAACTTCTCCCGTGTTTTACGGGTTTCTCTCTCGTTTCTTGTGAGTTTTCTCTCCCTCTTTTAGGGTTTTCTCCTCGCTAGGATTTTTTCTCCCTTCTCTTTTAGGGGTTTGGGATTGTTTTTTGGGTGGATTTCTTGTGTTTTTATATCGATATTGTCACCGGGATCTGTTTCTTTCGGCATCGCTATACCCTTAGGGCCCCGATTTCTAAGATCGTATGGCTTCAAGCAGTGCTGGAAGGGGGGATGACCCGGATGGCAGGCCGCGGCAAGGTCTGATTTCTGACCCTACGGTAGAGGAGGTGGCGGTGGTAGAGGTTGAGGATGAGGAAGCAGAGCAGGACATGTCGGCTTCCCTGTGTTTAGTGGCTAAATTGTGGACGGAGAGGCCATTCAACGGGAGAGCCTTCATGAACACCATGAAACAAGTCTGGCGGTCCATACATGGGGTTGAGGTCTCTCAAATTGAGCGTGACTTGTTTGCCTTTCAATTTTTTCATTGGAGAGATAAGCAGAGAATTCTGGAGAACGAGCCCTGGAACTTTGAAGACCAAGTTGTCTTGTTAAAAGAACTATCAGGGGATGAATAGCCGTCGGCTTTGCAGTTCTATGAGGTACCTTTTTGGGTTCGTGTCTACGATGTCCCCTTTCGGCAACAGTTAGAGAAGCTTGTTCAAGCTTTAGCCCAGAGGATTAGTGTATTTCAGAGCCTTGAGGAGGATGGTAATATCAAAAGAGGGAAGTACATTCTTTTTCGGGTCCTCTTTGATGTACGTCGACCCTTGTGTCGAGGGTCTTTTATGGCGGGCACTGCCAAGAACCCCCATTGGGTGTACTTCAAATATGAGCGACTTCCACTCTTTTTTTCTATTGTGGATGTTTGGGTCATATGGATCGAGATTGTGTTGCAGGTGATGAGGAGGAGCTTGATTTGAAGGATACGCATTATGGCAATTGGCTACTGGCATCACCTAGGAAAGTTATGGGTCCTCGATCTGGGGGGAGGAGGTTGGGGAACCTATTTGGCAGAAGCTCATCTTCAAACCTTCTTCACAAGCTACCTCATCTTGGACATCGGAGGATAATTCCGGACGAAGGGGTGAGCCTGCTAAGAATGGGGATGGGATGACCAAGGAGAGAGTTGATCAAAATTGTGATATGGATCAGGGGGTATTTCAGGGGATAATTGAAGGGGAGTCTGACGTTGCGCATGGGTTAGATGCGGTATTGGCTGGAGTAAAATTTTTTGGCTTCTCAAAAGTTACGCAAGGTGGCACTCTAGCTTCTTCCATTTCAGCTAGTCCTACGCGGATTGCTACAAATATTACTTCTTCACCTGATCGTGTCTTGGAAACTCAGGGTCCTGGCAGTAAATAATTACTTGGATCGCACGACAAGGTTGACGGGGTGGCACAGCATGTGGTAGTATCTAACACTGAAGCACCTGTTTCTGTCTGAATAGAGGAGCAAAGGATAGTGACTAATGTTGTTGATCAGCGGCAGGAGCATGTGACTGTGCTTCCTAGGACCATGGTGTTCAGTGGTATGGAGGATGGCATGGGGTTCCGGAGAGAGTTTCAGGTTGGTGTTTCTGAAGAGAGAAGGGATTCGGGAGGGGTTCCAGTCCTCTCCGTAGAGGATGTTGAAAATAGTGCAATGAACCTCTCTTACTTGGGACGCACTTAGAAACATCGTGCTCGACACTCTGATGATAGAGTCGAATGTATTCAAGATGTGGGTAGTTCGAAGCTGAAACCTGAGGAAGAGTTATCGAGTGGTCATGGCATGGAGTGGGAATGTGTCGGGAAGAAGTATAAGGCTGGTTCTGGACAGGAATTTCTTTCTATGAGTCCATCATCTTCGGTGGAGGTTGCCTAGTAACCCCGCCGGTCGCCATGAATCTCTTCTATTGGAATTGCCGTGGTTTGGGGTATCCACGAGCAGTTTCCTCTCTTTGCAAGCAGATTATGCTTGAAAATTCTCTTCTAGTTTTTCTCTCGGAAACTAGATTAAAAAATTTTGAGATGGAGAAGGTTCGACGTGGGCTCCATTGGGATGGTTTATTGGTTGTGGAATGTGAAGGATCGGGGCGCCAACACAATGGCGGACTTGCTCTGATGTGGAGGGAAGGTGTGGATGTGTCCCTGATCTCGTTATCTCTTCATCACATTGATGTCTTGATTAAAGGGATCGGAGATGGGGGTTGAGCGGAGGTTTATAGGGGTATATGGTTGGCTAGAATCTTCTGAAAAGTGGCAAACCTGGGATCTTTTGATTCGGATTGGGGATCAACATCAGGGTATTCCTTGGCTTTGCGGTGAGGATTTTAATGAGAATTTGTTTCAGTGGGAGAAGAATGGAGGTAACCCTCATAGTTTTAGTCCTATGCAGATGTTCCATGAGACATTGGCAGCTTTACAACTCCTTGATATTGGCTATGTGGGGTGTGATTTTACATGGGCGAATGAACATCCTGATGACTAAAAACGTTGAAAAGAGGATTGATTGGTTCGTAGCTACCAGTGCCTGGTCTGAGCTTTTCCCTAACGCCTTGGTTAAAGATCTACCTAGGCAAGGCTCGGATCATGCTCCTTTGAAACTTTTTTTTGATAAATCTCAGGCCTTTATTGCACCGAAGAAGAAATTATTCCGCTTTGAGCAAGTTTGCTTGAGTAATGATGGTTGTATGGACACGGTGGAGCATGCGTGGCTAAGGGATACTGGAGGTACGGCTGTGGACAGAGTTCGGGAAAAGACTGAGGCCTGCGGGAAACAGTTAACTATGTGGAGTAAAATCAATTTCGGCAACATCACCTCACAACTCCGAAAAAATGGGATGATTTGGAGAAACTCTATCTTCTTTCCCAGAACGAACACACTATTCTTCAAACAAAGAAGATGAATGATGAGATTTCATATCTGATTCGACTTGAGGAGCAGTTATGGGCCCAAAGATCACACATTACATGGTTAAGAGAGGGTGATAAGAACATGGGGTTTTTCTTCCATAAGGCGAGCCAGCGGCGGAGATCCAATACTGTGATGGGTATTCGTACGGCTGAGAGGGCTGGGGTTTCTAAGCAGGATGACATTGCTCGGGTGTTTACTAGTTTCTATGTTGAGTTGTTCAAATCCAATTCTTTAGTGGACTCCGAACCTGTTTTACAAAGTATTGCTCCACGCATCACTACCGAGATGACCTCTCATCTTGATCAACCCTTTACCAGAGAGGAAGTATTTACTGCTCTCCAACAAATGCACCCACTCAAAGCTCTAGGACCGGATGGTATATCTCCACTTTTCTTTTAGAAATTTTGGAATGTTGTTGGTTCTGACGTCTGTGATATGGTGTTGTATGTGTTGAATAATGATGGTGACCCCTCCTCACTTAATCATTCTTTTATTACTCTTATCCCCAAAGTCAAACATCCATAGGAATGTAGTCAGTTTCGGCCTATTAGCTTGTGTAACGTGGTCTTCAAGATCATTACCAAAACTATTGCTAACAGGTTGAAAACTATTTTACCGGCTATTATTGGTGAGGAGCAGAGTGCTTTTGTCCCTGGCCGGCTTATTACAAATAATGCTCTGATTGCTTTTGAATCTTTTCACTACATGAAGCGAAGATGCAAAGGCAAGAGGGGTTTTATTGGACTTAAGCTTGATATGGGTAAAGCATACGATCGTGGTGAATGGGATTTCCTGGAGGCTATTATGCTCCGAATGGGTTTCAGTAGGAAATGGGTGGCTCTGGTCATGAGATGTGTTAGAACAGTGACTTACTCTTTGCTCATTAATCGAATTCCTCAGCCGCCCATTATTCCAACCAGAGGTATCCGCCAGGGTGATCCACTTTCTCCTTACCTGTTTCTCTTTTATGTTCAAGGCCTCTCGGCTTTGTTGAAACAGGCGCAATCCAATGGTCATATCCACGAGTTAAAGGTATGCCCTCAAGCCCCATCTCTATCCCATCTTTTCTTTGCTGATGATAGTATCCTGTTTGCTCGGGCTAATCTCGGAGAGGCTCAGAAGATTGCTTCTCTGTTGAGTGTTTATGAGAATGCCTCAGGCCAGAAGGTAAACCTTGATAAATCTGAAGTGTTTTTAATCCAAAATGTACCACAACAGGTACGATCTGGAATCTAGGGGGATCTAAACAAAAAGGCAGTAGACGCTTTGGATAAGTATCTTGGCTTACCGGCTATGGAGGGTCATTCAAAAAAGCACAATTTTGCATGCGTTCGAGATAGACTTCAGAAGAAGATGGGGCAGTGGAAGGAAAGATTGCTCTCGAACGCAGGAGAGAAATTTTTATAAAGTCAGTGGCCCAAGCTGTGCCAAACTATATCATGATTTGTTTCCCACTTCCGAGCTCTATATGTGATGAAATGGAAGTTTTGATTAGAAAATTTTGGTGGGGCCAGAGGGATGGGGAGTGCAAAATACATTGGCTTGCTTGGGAGAAGCTATGTAGAAGGAAATACGTGGGTGGATTGGGTTTTCGAGTACTTGACTCTTTTAACTTAGCATTTCTCGCTAAGCAAAGTTGGCGACTTATCACTAATGAGGAGAGTCTTCTATCCTGGATTCTAAAAGCCAAATATTTTCCACAAACTTCTTTCATGGAGGCTATCATCGGTTATAACCCGAGTTATACTTGGCGGAGTATCCACAAACTTCTTTTTTTCTTGCAGAATATGTCGATGCCAATGCTTGCCCTCCGGTGGCTTCTACGACCCGAGCACCCCAGCGTTGGAAACCACCCTCTCACCATGTTCTTAAGCTGAACTCTGATGTTGCTATCTTGAATTCTTCTGGTGTGGTCCATGGGGCCATTATCCAAGATTGGCATGGCGAAGCTAGAGCTATGGGGATTCAACATATACCTGCTGACCTATCACCAGCTGTGGGAGAGGCTTATGCAGCAAGATTCGGCTTGTGCCTCGCCAAGGAGATGGCGGTTGATCATGTGATTTTGGAGATGGATTCGTTGGTTGTTATCCAGGCACTGCAGCATCGATTCGCGGGCACCATCGTCAACAGTCCGCTTGGCCGTATTATTTTTGATTTATTTTCTCTAGCTCAGACTTTTACTTCCTTTTCTTTCAATTTCGTTTCCAGGTCTGCTAGCAAAGCAGCACACGCACTTTGTCATTTGGCATGTTTGCCTTCCACTGAACAGTTTTGGTTCTCCCAGTTTCCACAACGGGTGTTGGACCATGTCTTAGCTGATGTACGCACATCTAATGCTGAATAAAGTTTTTCGCTTAGGCGTTTCCTAAAAAAAGATATATAGTTATGAAAATATTAAATTGCTCGAGGGCTGTTTAAATTGCAATAATAATTATACTTAGTTTTCAGATTGAAAAGAAATAAAGTTTAGCAAAGCTCATGTTTGTATCTTGGCGGATTTTTGTAAGGGAAAAAAATCAAGCTGAATATATTAGAATGATCACCAAGATTTTGCTTTTAAAAAATGATAGTTACTAAATTTAAATGCAACCTTATAAATTCTAACCACAAAGAGCATATTGAGAACTGAGAAAATTGGAATTTTTGTACATAGGAAAAGAAAGATAAAGACAAATGCAGTTTTTATTAAATAACAAATGTAGTTTTTATTAAATTACAACTTGTATCTTTATCTATATAATAAGAGATTTGCTTTCTATAATGGTAAATTACAACTCATATCTTTATCATTAAAATAAGAGATTTGCTTCCTATAATATTAACTTTGCAAAGAATTTCAGCGTAGGCAAATATAGTAAATTACAACTTATGTTTTTATCTATATAATAGGAGATTTGTTTCCTATAATAATAACATTTATCTTCCAAAAATTCCAGTGTAGTTACCTGCCTAGAGTGACTACACTGTGAATCCACCGTGAGGATGACAAGAATCACCTAAGTTGTTTTCATAGGCCGAACCCAACAGCACTCCCGCTTACTAAATCTTTGCATACTTGAGCATAAATCGCTCCTTCATAATTTGCATACTTGAAAGCTTGACTTGCATACCAAAAGCTTGATTTTACCCATGAAAAAATAAAATATTCTCACAAAAAGAACTACTTTTATTCTCACATAAAAATATTACATATCTATACTATCTATAAAAGCACGAAGACACTAAAACACAAAACAACAAAAAATACATAAATAACCCTACTTAGACTAATAATGATAAATTAAATTTTACTCTTATTTTATTGAGACGACATGTCATATAATAACGAATGACATGTAGTTTATTTATATCAATATACTATATATAAGAGCATTGAAATTGAAAGACTGAAATATCCTTCATTGTTTTATTATTATATTTTAATTAATATCTTAATAGTCAATACAAAAATATCAACCTTAAAAATAATTAAGGAGCTTTAGTATTCATTAGCAGCATTATTTTTCGAATTTAAAGATTTCACAATCCAACTGTTATTAAAATTTATTTAGTTCAATACCCAATCGTCCTCTTCTCTTTTTGTTTTGATTCAAATCTATCTCCATCACTATAACATTGTTGCTTTGCAATTCCTCCTTGCTAATATTTTTTCCTCTAGGCAAATTCTCCTTACTGGCAACACATTAGCAATAACGATGAACCAACTGGCACCAGTTTTATTTTTGTTTTTCGACAACTTCATGTATTTGTTTACGACAACTTAATATAATTTTGTTGGCACCTGTTTTTTTTTCATGCTTCTTTTTTAACATAGTATAGATTATATGCCAAGTAACAAGCGACCCACACCATTATTTTTTTCGTTTTATGTTTTGGTTTTTCTTTTTTAATATAGTATAGATTATATTCCATGCTTATTTTATTATTTTATTTATATTTATTTTGTGCCAGCCGCACCAGCATTGCTTATAATATATCAAAAAAGTTAGTAAACTATAAAAATAATATACAAGTCTATATAATTAGAAAAATAATTAACATCAATTTGAAAGTAAGAATGAAAAATCTATATTAGAGAAAATAATGGAAAGGAAAGCATGAACGCAAAAATGAATATGAGCTCTGAAAATATATTATGTCTTATAGAATTAAATAATTATGGAGCCAATTATAAAAAAATATGATTTATATTATATTATATTATATATATATATAATATTATGAATTTAGTTAACAATCATTAAAAAAATAGACATAATACTTTTCATCCATGTGTTTGTTGTTTAGGATTTTTTTACAATCAATTTGTTGCAAAAAGCACATAATATATCCTTGTGTTGGATTTCGGGGACTTTTTTCACTTCTCTCCCGAATTTCGCTTAGAAAATACTCATATGTCAATATGTTAATTGACACGTCACCATCCGGTCCCACATCAAACCAAATCTTTCAAACCCGAACAAAAAAATATGATTATTCGATAAAAAATTATATAGACCCTTACATAAAATTAAAAAGTTTGTAAATAACAAAAAAAGTTATATACTAATCACCATTCCTTTTTCTTACATGTTACATTCATAAATTAATTACTTTATTATTTATATTTGCATTATTAATAATCATTTTTACAATACTAATACTTAATTTAATGCATAATCATATTATATATTAATATATTACATGCATCTCATGTGCACAAAAAAATATTAATATTATTTTATATGACCTTCTAAAAATTGAAAAATATTGTACTTCCAAAATCGTTAAAATTTTTGTGGTCTATGTGTAAAAAATATAAAAAATTAGAAAAACAATTATTGAATGATCACTATTAAAGAAAGATCATGTCACATAAAAAAATTTTAAAAAATTTACTAATATAAACACTATATAAAAATAGAATTTTTAACACTAAATATATAGCAAGACTTAAAGATTATAAATTAAAATATGTTGATATCTGTAAAATGGAGAAAACTTGATAACAAAGGGAATTGTAGATGAAACTAAAATCTATAATATGTATGAAGATGATGATAAAGAAGTGAGTAAAATATTTACCTTTATATAATAAACATATGAAGCTGTTAAGAAAATTACTATAGTACATTAATTATTAAAATTGAAACGCCCCGACCCGTATTTACCGTACACAGTAAACACGTGCCGGAACTGTAACAACCCAACCTACCAAAGCCCAGCATACAGTGTATACAACAGATACCCCAGGCCCAACAGCCCAAAATAGGAAACATCATAAATAACAAAACCGGCCCAATGGCCCAATAATATCAATAAAATGCACAGCGGAAGACTTAACAACTCACTAGACACTGTATGCGACATAGATGCAAATTATGGATCCAAGTCCTGTCCAAGGGATAACGCCGCAACCTGTCTGGAATGCACCCAACCTGTACCAAAAGTAACTCATCCTACGGGATGAAAGCCCGCAGGTGAGGGGTGAGTCCGAAGTGCTCACCGACGAAGGAAAGACAATCAATATGCAACTATAATTACTCAAGTCAAAAACAGGCACAACAGCCAAACCAAAAGACTCGACCCAAAACCGGTCCAAAACCCAAAAAAAACTCAAATAAAACCAATTTCCAATTTTATCTTTCCGGGCCCCGTCACGGATAAGCTAGAGGTCAGACCTGGTTATCAACACATTCCGGGTGCCAGACCAAATCCAGAGAACCCAGGGATCGACATCCCAAAAATACGAACCCAGGGATAGACATCCCAAAAATAATCACGGGATAGACATCCCAAGTATAGACATGCTTATCACAAGAACCCATGTCAAGGCCACCACGAAACAGTCTTAAACCATCGAGTCGTACCACTACTTACCACGTGACAATTATATTACCGTCATTAAAAACCAAACTCAGGGATCGACATCCCTAAACAAAACACCGGGATAGACATCCCTATCCAAAATCAAGGATCGACATCCTTGTCTCAATTTATTAATTAATCCATTTTACTTATTCCAAAAGACACAAAAAATCAACACGGGGATAAACATCCCAAAAACCAACATGGGATAAACATCCCGACCACAATCACAACAGATGCAACCAACAACAATGCAATAAACATCAAACACAATAACCGAGTAATATAGGCACATATTGAAGGAAATCCATCCTCACCTTGGCCGATTACTCAACTCCGGAAACAATGACCGGTCCGACGCCGGCTCCTCGGGAAACTGCCCGATATCCATACCTATCCAACACAACAACATATACACATAAATGCACATAATCGGTATACCATGATGCCAATACTGCGAAATACCCATCCCGGTTCCTATTCGTTATTATTAACTTTTACCGAAAATATTTTACCGTACGTATTTCCGAATATAATTTCGGTACCATACTTTAATTAAAACTCTTTTCAAGATATTTTCATAAAATAATATACTTTTCCAAGATAATAATTACCATAATTTTTCTGGAATTTATAATATATGTTTATATATTTTCCATAATATTTCCATAAAAATTATTATACTTTCCAAAATACAATTCCCAAGTATTATTATTTTTAGAAAACTCCATTTCCAGAAAGTATAATCATATAAACTTATTCTCTGAAATTAAATACGAATTTTATAAATACACATATATATTTCCAAATACTTTTCCAAACAATTATAAATCAACATAATTATACATATATTTTAGAAATGTATCTATATATATTTTCCAAGAATAATAACATACACTTATTGTATTCCAGAGAAGTAATAACATATAATTGAAATTCCCAGAAATATTTTCAAGGTATATATATTTTTCAAACTAACCATAATAATAATTTACAAACAAAACTTAATTATCTTAATTTTTCCAAAATCAAGTATATGTTTTTTTTAAAACAACTATTTATATTTACCATATATTTCCCCAGAATTATATAAGTAACTTTCTAAAATAATAGATATATTTTTTTTTCCAGAAACTAATACCAATAAATAGATATATAAAGGTATTAATGTTTTTTTTTAACAGAAACCCGGCAACCCAGCACCCATGGGGCGTGACCCGGTCGCGACCCGCCCAAACTAATCGGGTCTCACCTTGGGAACGGCGGTAGGCGGCACGACGCAGCGCGAGGATGGGAGCGCGGGGCCGGCGAGGCTGAGGCAACTCTGGAACGGCAGCAGAGAGGGCGCGGCGGCGACGGGCGCGGAGGAAGACGGATCCGCGGGTTCTCCGCCGGGTCAACGCCTCTAGCAGGAGCGTCCGGCGGCGGAAATGAGCGGGGAAGGAGGGGTTCAGTCGGCGACGGCGTGGCGAGGGCCATGGTGGCGGCGGTGCGACGAGACAAGGCCCGGAGACGCTACGAGTGAACAGTAGCAGGGGGAGGCTTCCGGGGTGACGACACTGTTCCCGGGTTTTCTGTATTTTTTTTTCAATTTTTTCTATTTTCTGATTTCTTTCTTTTTCTTTCATTTCTTTTCTTTTTCCGAATTTCTTCTTTTTTTTTCAATTTTCATTTCTTTTTTTCTCCCTCTCTCTGTTTCTTTTTTTTCTATTTTTCAGTTTTTTTCCTTTCCCTTTTTTCCCCTTTTTCTTTTCTTTTTATTTTCTCTCTTTTTTTCCTTTTTCTCTTTTTTTTTCTTTTTCTCTCTCTCTTTTTTTTTTCTTTTTCTTCTCCTCTTCCTCTCTTCCTCTCCTTCTCCTCTGGCCGTGATTTTTTCTTCTTTTATACTGAAACTTAGCCGCCTTCAATAATGCAGGCAGGTCCGATCTGGACCACGAAAATAACTGATACCCCCTTAGTTATTTTCCGGTGTGATTTTTCGAGAAATTTCGAAACCCGAAAAATACCAACTTAGGCCCGAAAAATCCACGGAAAAATCACGAGCGCGGGAAAACTCTCGGTTTCGAAAAACAACTCCCGATTTACCTTGAATTAATTACCCAAGATTAATTCAACAGTAAATCACGGTAAAAAGACTTTTATAGTCCCGGTAAAAATCAAAAATTTACCCGGGCTGTTACAGTCTACCCACCTTAAAAAAATTTCGTCCCCGAAATTCCGTTTTATCCGTGGGTCCTACCACGATAAGCTTCTGGCACACTTTGCCAGGTGTCCAACCTCAACATGAGATACCGCTTATACCCTTAAGCGACATCTCGTCCTCTATAAGAACCAAACCTCATGACTGGCATACTCACACACAGTCATGGACTCTCCACTGAGATCAAGGACTACCTTAGACTCCGAGAACAACAGCTACATCGGCGACACTGCTTTCCCGACAAGTTCCGATGAAGAACCTCTGAAGAAACGCTTCAAGACGAACATCGTCGGCCTGAAAGAGCACATGTTGGTCTCACGAAAACGCCGGAAGAAGCGTGCTCCCAAAGAAGCTGGGGATCGAAAGGGCAAAGCGATGGCTGAATGCAGCACTCCGCAGCAGTCTCTGACGCAGCTGAACGTCTCACTGAAGAAGATCAGCTCGGCGGTGGCGCCGATCGAACTGGCGTGCGCGGAGCTCTTCCCTCACATGAAAACCGTCCAAAAACTTGTAAAAGATCTTAAGAAGCAAGTAGCTCCATAGAGTACTTCTTCTCCTGTTGTAAAACTATTATAAAATAAATAAAATAAGCTTTCTTTTTAAATCAAAATCTCTTATTAAAGTATATAAACTCGTGCTAACAAAAAGTTAAAAACGTCCCAAAGCTAAACAAAAATCAATAATAAGAATATAAAATCAAATATAAAGAAATTAAAAACAAAACTCGTTTAACAAAATCAAACAAAAAGGAATTAAAACTAAACATGTTTTCATGATCAACGCCCAAATCGGTCCTAAGCATCCTCGATCCCGAGAAACGTGACACGTGCGACTAACGGTGACGATCACGAGAGCGTCCTGTGTCCCTCGAAAGAAACGATACCCACTTGTTCACAAATCCCGCATAAGCCAAAAACGTCTGTCAGGTCTCGTATCTCTCCACGATGTCCGAACAGCTGTAAACTTGTCGCACATGCGCTCTACTCGAGGTATGGTCCCATCTGTCTAGCCTCAACGGTCACGGATGCATGTGATAAAAGATGCAAGAAAAATATAGAAAGGTCATAAAAAGAAACGCCAAGGTAGCCAGGGCGTCAGAAAATTGTGAGTTAGAAAAGAGCTGAAAAACACTGGCATTGGTAGCCCGAAAAACGTATAAAGTGACAAAGCAATAAATAAGCAACGGCAAATTTTTCAAAAAGCAAATCTTTAAAATCAAAAACAGTAAACACGCTCCCCATAAGAGTATAAAAGACGGAGCGGTGTGGTGTAAATCATCAAAGCATTTAAAGCAAACAAAACGCTCAGAAAAACAAAACCACAACGTTCAAAAACAAAATACTCACTCGTCCAAACACGATGCCTGCTCCATCTTCCGTTTTCTTCGTCGAAGGTGCCAATCTTGGCAGAAGGAACCGACTGGCCTACAGCATGGTCAACGAACGTGCCGAAGAGCTACCGAACGAGCTCGGTAGGATGCCGCGACTGGTCTTCGTCGACGAACTCTACTCATCGCGGTTCTTCGTCACTCCAATGGAAGAGGTGTTCTTCCTAGAGGACCGCGGCACTCTGAGGACCTCCTACTACGGCTCAACAAACTCTATCATGTTCTTCATCTCCGAAAGGCTTCAGGAGTTCAACCTGGAGTCCACTTGCCATACCATGGAGCAGGGTACCTACTACCAACTCTCGATGATGGCCCAGAGCATGCCCAGAGTCACTCGTCTGCCCATAACTTGGCCAAAGGCCCGACTACTAGTGTGGAACTGCAGAGGAGTCGCAAGGCGTTCCTAGGAGTTCTCGCATACTCTGAGGGACCTGAAGAACCAATACAAACCAAACATGGTTCTTCTCACCGAGACCCAGTGGCAACCTCAAGACGACCACGGGTCATACCACTCCGGTTCCCTCAAGCAAACCGGTTCGAGCTTCCAGGTCAGAACAACGCAGGCGGCACTCCGGTTCGAGCTTCCGGTTCGAGCTTCCAGGTCAGAACAACGCAGGTCAGAATAATGCAGGCGGGTCCGATTCGGACTAGAAAATAACTGATACCCCCTTAGTTATTTTCCGGTGTGATTTTCCGAGAAATTCCGAAACCCGAAAAATACCAACTAAGGCCCGAAAAATCCACGGAAAAATCACGAGCGCGGGAAAACTTTCGGTTTCGAAAAACGACTCCCGATTTACCTTGAATTAATTACCCAAGATTAATTCAACAGTAAATCACGGTAAAAAGACTTTTACAGTCCCGGTAAAAATAAAAAATTTACCCGGGCTGTTACAAAAATAATATTTTTACAAGTTTAAAAAATAAATAAATAGAAATTCTTGTTGTAAAGTGAAGAAATAGAATAAACAAGATAAAAAAGTTTAAAAGATTTTAAATTATAGAAAGTAAATGTTATAATTAAGTTATCACAAGAAGTGAAAAAGAAATGATGTATAAAAATGATTATAAATAAATAGAAAGTTAATTATAAAATTTATTTAATTAAATAATATATACTTAAATGAATTAAATTTGTAGGTATAGATACAATAAATCATATAAATAATTAATCTAAAATAATTTGTTTTAAAAAAAATCATCTCATATAAAAAAGTAGCAAAAATTACGTAATAAAAATTTAATGAAAAATGAAAAATTTATTGAAATATTTAAACAAGAAATTTATTCCACAAAATAAATATAGAGAAATTTAAATAGATAAAAAGGATGGAGCTATCAAAAATTTTATTAATAGTACAACTTAAACTATATGTATCACAAAGAATTAAATTAAAAATAATAAAAATATGAAGAATCATATTTTAATTATGATAAATAAATAATTTAAATATAATTTAGGGAAAAATTGTTAATATTTCACTATCTCTTATTACTCAATTTATTCATAAATAAATTGTTTAACTTTTTTTTGTATAATTTATATTAATTCTATCAATAGTTACTTTTTTAAAAAAATATTGATATTATATGTTATTATATGATGTGCATAGCACATGCGCAGAAACCAGTACGTATAAAAGAAAGAGAAGAATTAAAGATGTGGAGAAATTTACCTCAAGTAATGAAAGAACTATCTATTACACTCCCTATTTTAAATTTTATAGAGGAGAAACTAGAGAAGGAAGAATGTGACTTACCAGAATTTGAATTTCGAAACAAAGCCAAACATCCATTTCTGTTAATATGCTCATGGAATTGTGATGGCGCGTGGAAGCATAGAAGAGAGGAGGATAGTTTTAAAAACGAAATTAAAATATTATAATATACAAAAAAACCACTTTTAATTGATGTGTCCTAAAATCAACCATATACTGCAGGAATAGAGGCTTTTACACCTAAGACTTTCCGTCAAAAGCAAATTTAGTGTTAGATGTAATGGAATGCAATAATGAAATAAAAACGATTGTCTTGTTTTGTTTCTTGATCCCAAGCATATGAATTGTCTTGTTCCATTTATCTCGTAGTATGGGATTACTTCGACAAAATAAAAAAAAAGAGTATGGGATTACATCCATCTAAACCTGCGGTATAATGTTCATGGAAAATACTAAGAAATTATTAATGCATGCATCTTTACGGAAAATATTTTAGGAACTACAGGTAATGTTTTTTTATAAAGGAGCATTCTCCATTCATATAAAGAGATCAAAAGATTTGAGGATACATAATTGAAAATCTAACATAATAAAAGCATGAGAAAAATTTAACTTAAGAATTTTTCTCAATCTACTACAAAGAAATACACTCCGAGATCTATTTCTTTCAAAAGAGGTTTTACAACAGCACTCTGCTCTTGCGAGCGTCATAACTTGTATCGTCCGTGCAACAACTACCAAGCCAACAGGTGAAGGCGATGCATACCTGTGGGGTGAAATATCTCTTTGTAGGCGAATCTTTGCCGTAGACAAAGAATTGTTCTTGAGGCTGAATCTTCCTCCACGACTTTTGGCTCCCATAATTTTATTTGAATCAACAAAACGGTGAAAAACCTCCCGACGCAGAAAACACACCCACAAAAGTAGGATTAAACTCACAAAAAGTGAGACAAAACTCACAGAAAAATGAGACTAAACCCAAAAAAATAAGAGTAAAACAACAAAACTGAAAAACAAAAGAGAAAAACGCTAATTGGTGGGGGCTTACCGCCGGAAAAAAGCCGTCGACGGCAACCCCAATATATAGAAAGAGAGAGGGATAAAAACCCTAACTACAGGCAATGTTAAATTGTTGTTGTTAGTGTAATTAATCTTATCTCAATTATTTGATTTGCTTCCGAGACAGATCTAAAGCTAAAGTCACAGTCACATTAAATCATTAAAAAAAAGGGGGTCAAATAACAGCAGCCTACAACATCATTTCCCACGATGCATGTGGCGACCTTGACATGGGGAGATGTGGGTGCTTTTTATTTTATGAAGAGATATTAAGGTGATACGATTGTTTAATAGTATTAAATTACTGGTAGGTTCCAATAAAAAAAAAAAAGTTGTTGGATTTGAGTGGGAAAAAGTCCCTCGCAAGTCCTATAACTTATGGTCGATGTCCTTTCAAGTACTATAACTTTTAAAAGCGCTTTTTAAGTCTTATAACTTTTATAAGTTATACCTAAAAAGTCCTACACTACTTTTCATCCAACTCTATTGAGTTTTTCCGTCAAGTGACAGCGTGGGAATGACATGGTATTTGATGTATTAATATATAAAGAAAATTAAATTTGAATTTGAAATATAGTTATAACTTATAAGGCTAATTAACAGACTTAAATCTAAATAAGCCTAATTAATACTTAACTTAATTATCCTACTAATTCTTAAATATCACACACAACGAAGCCAATAACTATTTCCTCTTTTCTCTTCTTCTCTCTTTCTTTCATACTGACGTAGTCTTAGGGTTTTTCAACAAGAGTGAGGTAAAGAGAGGCTTTGCAGACAAAAGGAGAAACTAGAAAGGGTGAGTTTTTTTGGACAGAGAGGCGTGGAGGAACTAAAGAAGTTGGTTTTCCAAACAAGAAATCATACCAATTGATTTTTGAAGAAGAAGAGACAAAGAAGGGTTACATAGCAGTGGACTCAGAAGAGACCAAAATAAAACCTGTAAGCTACCGATGATGCTTCCATATGCACATATAGGTGAGATTTTTACTGGGTTATGCTTTATATATCACGCCTAATGTCATTTAGTTGTTTAGAAATACTGGATTTTGTGCATACGAACCCTGAATGAAACAACATGTGAAGGGTATCCATCATTTCAATATTTATGCGATTATAATGTCAATGGTGGTATGACTAATTGATTATGTTTCTTCTGGAGATGAAATGAATTATAAGACTAATATAAATAATTATTGGTTATTTTTATGTTTAGGTAGTTATGTAGAATAAATATTTTTTTATTTTTTATTCCCTTTATATAAATTCTAAATTTTAAAAATTATTTCTCATTATATTTATTAATTTATAAAATACTTAATAATATTTTTTATTTTGTATTAAATTTTTTTATTTATTAATAATCTTTGGATGTCTGTTTTGTTTTGTTAGATTTGAATATGTTTAACTGCCAAAGTTAAAAAGAATGTCTGGTAAGGAAGTGTTATGTTAGAGGAGGAAAAAATTATTTGTTGGGAGAACTATCCACAATAATTAAGCGTGTGGGTCGAATCCGAATTAATCGCTAGAAAATTCGGAATATAATTTTGGATGAGAAACTATAGAAGAACACTTGTCACCGTCACGTGGAGGATCTAAATAGAATCTAGATTAAGTTTTTGATACTCTTAATGCTGTTTTCTGTGTCCTCCTCTCTTTACCAAAGGAAACTGTGACTTTTTTTATAAAATCAGGAACTTATTTTATCATCATAGTTTCTCTACCCTAATCATTTTATAACAAGAGTTTACTTCATCCGATAATTTCCCTCTCGTTTTTTTACTAACTCACTGCACCCAATAATTGCTAGATTCCACTGCATCGTACCATTAATTTATGTCTGTCTTTTATGCTAAGAGTCACTTCATATTTTTAGTATGCCAACCTTTTTGTTTTACCAAATTGTAAAATCGGGAAGAAGACAAAATATCTGGGATGGATCACATTGTTCCAGAATCCCACCGTAAAATTCGGTTCCATATAGTTACTCTCAACACAATCTCCTCCAGTATATTCGGTCAAGATATGTATGCCTATTACATTGTTCCGGTACAATAAAATAACTATTTCCACGCAACAAAACCTGCAAAAAAATCCAGAAGTTCAGTTTAAAATAGGGGCTATTACTTCCTCGAGGTTTGGAAAAAAAAAGTGAAATGAAAAACCCTCAGAACTAAAAAAAAAGGAATTTAACCGTTGCTAGGTTTAGAGTTTGGAGACTAGGGTTTTAAAGTTTAAATTTTAAGATTTAGGAGTTTAGTGTTTAGGATGTTGGGGTTTAAGTTTTAAGGTTTAGAGTTTATGTAACAGCCGGACTGTAAAATGCTTGGTACAGTAATTTATCATATAAAAATAATCTTGGAAATTGCTTTATGGTAAACCGAGCATCAGATTCCAATTCCGAGTTTCGATCCATACTTCGGATATTTTACGGAATTTTCCGGGTTAGGAAAACCTTAAAAGGACAATTATATCCCTAGGTTACTTTTACAACTAAGAGAAACTAGAAAGGGCATAAAAGTCTTTCACTCTAAGAATATTTAATAATAATAATAATAATAATAATAATAATAATAATAAGAAAGTATAATCTGGTTCAGTCCCTTTCCAGCTCAATGGTGCATGCTCCTTCATGATTATCCCCGGTTGAAGAAATGTGGCCGACACCCTTCATTTTTCCCTCAGCCTTCCTCACATGTTTCTTCTTCTTTTTTTCTGGTTATAAGCTATAGTTTTCAGAAACCATAAACACCAGCACCCACTGTAAACCCAGCTTCCAACTTCACACACTCAGCTTGCTCATCCTCTACAGTCTACACCCAGTAGCTACCCATTCCCTTTTTTCTCCGTACAAGTCTTCCCTTTCATTTAAAAAAAAAAAAAGAAAGAAAACAAAAGTACGCAGCATCATCATCTCCTTCTTCTTCCTTCGCGTCACCACCGGACCGCACCACCACAGTACCATCATTTCTTCTTCATCTTCCTCACCCTTACTGCCGACCACACCACCGAACCCAACCGTCCACGCCTGCACCAACCAACGCGACCGTCGCCACTAGTCGCCTTCCTCTACCGCCTGCTTACACCGCCGCCCTTCACCGTACAGCTCCGCCGTTCGTCTCCCTCGTGGCTTCGCCCCACAACCCTCCAGCATACCCGCCAATCACTGTTGCACGTCACACCGCCACACGAACCGCAGCGACAAGTAGGTCACGTCCCAACTTCCAGTGACCGCCCTTCATCGTGCCTGCAGCCGTCGCCTCTTCGCCGGTAACACCCCGAGCGTTTCCTCCTCGTTGCACCGTCGTCCGCAGCCGACCGCCAGCAACCCTTCTCGCCTCGGAACTGCATCGACCGAGTCCAGCTCCGCCAAGTTCCGGTGAGTTGCGAGCTGGGTTGTGGGTGGACCGAAAATGCTTGGCCCAAGTCTGGGCTGAACCCAGAGGCCTACTCATGAGCCTGCATCACAATAAATGGGCTGATTATATCTATGCATATATACAGATTATAGTAACGGGAAAACTTATGGTGGTAATAACAATGATAGTAAATATACATACCTCTCTCTATATATATACATATGTATACTTGGAAGTGTAAAAAATGGTAAGAAGTACAAGATATTATTATTAGAAATAAATACGCATATTATACCAAGGATATAGACCGGGTATAAATAATAAAAATGTTATAACGCAATTATATTCATATCATTTGTTGTGCATTTATGTGATTGTATGATTAATGCATCTAGGTGAAGAGGACGTGACGAGGGCTTGGAACCCGTGGGAAAAATTCACGAGGAATTTATCGGCCAAGGTGAGGATAAGTAAATATTTATATACAACCCGTGATATCAAGTTGTTGTTTGTTTACTATGTGAGATAATTGCTGGTATAATATTTTGTGGCTGTGAATAGTTTGTTGTGTGATGAATTAAGTTGATAATTGTTGCCATTAATGTTGTTGAGAATATTGCTACTGTTGAGTTTGTTGATATTGTTGTTGACTGTGAGTACTGTGAGTTAAGTACCAGGGGCACTAGTATGGGATAACAGTTGGGAATAAGTTGGTATTATCCAGAAGAGCGGAGAGGCTGTGAGCCTGCTCGGGATAATGAGATAATGATTGGAAAATAGAAGTATAGTAACTAGATGAGGGCAAAGGAATAATAAAATTGGAAACACTTAGACATCTCGTAGGTCACGGTTAAATGTTGGAACAGCCAGATGGTAGTCTTATTTTTTTTTTTATGGTGCTGGGGGAGAGTGTGCTTGGTGTCTGCTCCCTGTCTGTACCAATTATTATTTTAGGCGCTGGGGAAGAGTGTGCTTGGGGTCTGCTCCCTGTCTGTGCCAGTTATACGTGGAGGTACCAGGGCGGGGTCCACGGGCTAGCTAGCTTGACTACCAGGTGACGGCCACCATTTAACTAGTGATAGGGGCCCTGATAATAAAACTGGTATAGCGTGTCTAGAATCACAGAGTGTGTTAGTTGAGGTTCGTAAGAACCTTAGTTTAATTGCTGTTGATGGGACTTGATTATTTATGGTTGCTTGTATATGTATGATTACTTATGGATTTCACCCGGTGAGCACTTCGGACTCACCCCTCGCCTGCGTGACCTGGCCGCGTAGTTTGATTGTGCGTAGCTTAGGTACGTTCGAGGCAAGCTGTGGCGCACCCTCTGCCAGGCCCGGATCCATCCTGCGATGCATCACTATCATATTGTTGCTTATTGTTGTATTGTATTAAGACTTCCGCTGCTTGCATTTACTACTCAGTTCTGATGCTTGTTGTAATAATGTCTCCGTACCGGGACAAGTACTGTTGATGGATGATGTACTGTTATTGTATTATTATTGTTGGTTGTGATATTTACCGTTGTGGATACTGTGATAGTATGTAGTCCCACGTGTTTACTGTGTATAACGGTAAATACGGGTCGGGGCGTTTCATTTTGGTAGCAGAGCGGGCTGTAGGTCCTTGGTTGTTGTTTGATTGTCTGTGCATATTCTGCTCCACATATTATAAATATAATACTTATGCATACATCTTCATATAGGAAGAACGAGATGGATCCGGCTGAGGGACACCAGCATGCCGCCCAATAGCACTTGGAAGAGGACCAAGTGTCAATCGGTCAACCGCATGCGTACGAAGAAGAACCACATGTCTACGATGGGGTACCGGGTATGCCATACCAGATGTCCTTGCAGATGATGCACATGATGACCCAGATCCTTCATCGGCAGACAGCCGGGGGACCAGTCGAAGACCCTGTTTTTACCAAGCTATCTGAGCTTGGAGGTGAGCCTTTTTTAGGAGCGACTGACCCTCGTGAGGCAGACGAGTGGTTACGTCAGATCGCCAGGGTCATGCTTAAGATTAGGTGCACAACCGACCAGTGGGCGAACTATGCCGCTTCTCTTTTCCGTGAAGAAGCAGCAACATGGTGGGAATCTACCACAAGAGACCTGCCGAAACCAGTGGTGATGCCATGGGCTGAGTTCACGGCCATGTTCAAGGACAAGTTCATTACCGAAGAATTTCAAGAACGCATGCAGCGCGAATTCCTGGAATTGCGCCAGGATGGTATGACTATGACAGAGTACGAGAATAAGTTTGACCGTCTGTCCCTGTATGATGGAGATCTGGTAGCAACTACCAAAGCCAAATGCCAACGTTTCTGGAGAGGTTTACACCCTGACATCCGAGCTATCATGGGAAGTAAGGATTATGCTGGATATCAGGACATAGTAAGGGATGCTCAGAAGGCTGAAGTTACCTGGCGTGATCAACAGGAGTATCGCCGGAAGAGAAGTGCACCGCAGGTTCCTTCCAGTCAGAACAAGAAGCCATATGTACCGGACGCTAGTGCACCCGCAGCTGGGCGAGGACAGTACCAGACGATGACTTATGGACGTGGTTGGACTAACAACCGCGGAGTTTCAACTGGAGGATGGAGTGGACCCAGAGTGACTAGTTTTGGAGATAATCACTTCCGACGCCCCATATCATCGGTCAGATGCTTTGAGTGCAATGAGTTGGGACATTATCATTATGCATGCCCAAAACTTGGGAGGGCCAGTAACTCTACACCGGCACTAACAGTTCAGACCTCTGTGGCTAGCATGCCAAGCGGATCTAGAGCTCATAACAAGGTCGTGGTCATGGGAATCCTTCAGCAAGGACCCAATTTGGTGCTAATCAAAGCACAACAGTTCCCAGAGCTTTTGTCATTACCGCAGAAGAAGACCCTGATGCTGCCCAAGTTATAGCAGGTATCTTTACAGTATATGGTAGTGTTGCATTAACATTAATTGACCCTGGAGCTACACATTCCTTTATAGCCAAACCTATGCTATGCAATATAACTGTGAAGATGTATCCCTAGAAAAACCGATGAGGGTTAGATTACCCGCAAGCATCATAGTGAGATTAGATAGAGTTTGTAAGGATGTGCCGTTAGAGTTCGGGGACGAAACCTTTCCTGCTTGACTCATTGTCATGAACATGGGAGGATTTGATATAATCCTAGGCATGGATTGGTTGTCGAAGTATCAAGCTTTGGTGGATTGCCGAGCTAAGCAAGTGAGGTTGACATCCGCCGAAGGCCGGACGATTATTATGTCCGAAGTGGGGAGAACTACAACCACATGTAGTATCTCTGCTACCCAAGGCTATGGAATGAAGCAACATGGACCAGATGCTTTGCTGACTCACATTTCAGGTGAAGAAATACAAGATCCTACCCTGGAGGATGTACCAGTTATGAGGGAGTTTGTTGATGTTTTTCCAGATGATCTACCTGGTTTGCCACCTGATAGAGAGGTTGAGTACACCATCGAGCTTATACCTGGAGTTACACCTATCTCGATGGCACCGTACAGGATGGCACCGACAGAGTTTCAGGAGCTGAAGAAGCAGCTAGAAGAACTACTGGAGAAAGGTTTCATCAGACCTAGTACCTCACCATGGGGTGCACCAGTCTTGTTCGTGAAGAAGAAGGATGGTAGTCTGCGTATGTGTGTAGACTATCGCCAGAACAACAAGGCGACGATCAAGAATAAGTACCTGTTACCAAGGATTGATGATCTTTTTTATCAGCTTCAAGGAGCAATGGTGTTTTCAAAGATTGATCTCCGATCGGGCTATCACCATATCAAGATTTCGGAGAAGGATATACCGATGACAGCTTTCCGCACACGATATGGCCACTTCGAATTCACTGTGGTACCTTTCGGTTTGACCAATGCACTGGCAGTATTCATGTGCTTGATGCACTTGGTGCTGAATGAGTTCCTAGATAAGTTTGTTGTGGTCTTCATCGACGATATCCTCATCTACTCCAAGACCAAGGAAGAGCACAAAGAGCATTTGAGGATAGTGCTTCAAAGGTTAAGAGAGAAGCAGTTGTATGCCAAATTCAGCAAGTGTGAATTTTGGCTTGGAGAAGTTTCCTTCCTCGGACATGTAGTAGGCGGGGATGGAATAAAGGTTGATCCTGCCAAAGTTAAGGCTGTGTTGGAGTGGGAGCCTCCTAAGAATGTGTCCGAAGTCAGGAGTTTTCTTGGCCTTGCAGGATATTATCGGAGGTTCATATAAGGTTTTTCCTTATTAGCCAGTCCCATGACTAAGCTATTGAGGAAAGAACAAGCTTTTGTTTGGAGCCCGGAGTGCCAACGGAGTTTTGAGGAGCTTAAGAAGAAGCTGACCACGGCACCGGTGCTAACAGTACCGAAGCCAGGAGTTGAGTACGTGCTGTTTTGTGACGCATCAGGTCTTGGCTTAGGAGCTCTGCTGATGCAATAAGGACGAGTAATTGCCTATTCCTCCAAACAACTAAGGACTCATAAGAAGAACTACCCCACTCATGATCTTGAGATGGCAACTGTGATTTTGGCTCTAAAGATTTGGAGACACTACTTGTTTGGAGAGAAGTGTCGAATCTTCATCGACCATAAAAGCCTCAAGTACATCATGACTCAGAAGGAGCTTAACCTGCGACAAAGACGTTGGGTTGAGTTGCTTAATGATTATGATTGTACTATCGAGTATCACCCAGGAAAGGCTAATGTGGTAGCGGATGCTTTGAGCCGGAGACAATCTGATGATGCCTCCACTAGTTACTCGATGTTCTCACTTATCGAGTTAAGGAAGTTGGGAGTAGACTTGACCGTGGATGATACAGGAGCCTTGCTGGCACACATGAGTGTCAAGTCCAACTTAAGAGGATGGATAGTGGAGTTACAAGAAGGAGATCCCGACCTGGTCAAGCTAAAGGAAGGAGTAAGGAGTGGAAAAGAAGACAAGTTTCGTATAGCTGATAATGGAGCACTGATGATTGGAAAACGGGTATGTGTACCCAATGTCAGTAACCTGCGTAGTCAGATTCTGGATGAAGGTCATATGACACCATATACGATGCATCCTAGAAGCACCAAGATGTATCAGAACCTGAGGAGTCATTTCTGGTGGCCTTGTATGAAGAAGGATGTAGCCGAGTATGTCGCAAGATGCATTACTTGCCAGCAGGTGAAAGCTGAACATCAGGCTCCAACAAGCAAGATGAGATCATTGACAATACTGGAGTGGAAGTGGGAGATGATCACCATGGATTTTGTGATTAGTTTACCGATGACTCAGAGGCAGCATGATGCTATTTGGGTCATCGTTGACCGATTAACAAAATCGGCTCATTTTCTTCCTATCCGCCAAACTGATACCATGGACACATTGGCGGGTAAGTATGTTGCTGAGATTGTGAGGCTACATGGGATTCCAAAGTCCATAGTCTCAGACAGAGATCCCAGATTCACCTCACGTTTCTGGAAGAGCTTACAAGCTGCTTTCGGAACTAAGTTGAGCTTTAGCACTGCTTTTCATCCTCAGACAGATGGACAGTCTGAGAGGACCATACAGACACTGGAGGACATGTTGAGAGCTTATGCACTTAACTTCAATGGGAGTTGGGATAAGTATCTACCCTTAGCAGAGTTTGCATATAACAACGGCTACCATTCCAGCATTGGTATGCCACCTTTTGAGGCTCTCTATGGAAGTAAGTGTAGAAGTTCGATATGTTGGGACGAAGAAGGTATTAGATTGATCGTTGAACCGGAGTTAGTCCAACAAACAGTGGACAAGATCCAGACGGTGAGACAGTGTATGAGAGCTGCTCAGGATCGACAGAAGAGCTATGCGACAAAAACCGACGTGAGAAGGAGTATAACGTTAGTGAGAAAGTTTTTCTCAGAGTTGCACCCTGGAAAGGAGTGATCAGGTTCGGTAGAAGAGGAAAGCTGAGTCCAAGGTATATCGGGCCATATGAGATTGTTGAGAGGATTGGACCACTAGCTTACAGGTTGTCATTACCTGAAGAGCTCTCACGCATACATGATGTGTTTCACGTCTCTATGCTGAGGAGGTACAGATCAGACCCTAGTCATATTGTAGCCCCAGTGGATGTTGAAGTGGCAGAAGATCTTACCTACACAGAAGTACCGGAACGGATGCTTGCTCGAGAAGAACGACAACTGCGGAACCGCACCATTTCCATGGTAAAGGTCAAGTGGAGTAAGCATTCCGCTAACGAGTCAACATGGGAAGTCGAGGAGCACATGCGATCCCAGTATCCGCATCTCTTCACCAGATAGGAGTGAATTTCGGGGACGAAATTCTTTTATGGGGGGTAGACTGTAACAGCCCGGGTAAAAATTTATATTTTTACTGGACTGTAAAATGCTTGGTACAGTAATTTACCATGTAAAAATAATCTTGGAAATTGTTTTATGGTAAACTGAGCATCAGATTCCAATTCCGAATTTCGATCCATACTTCGGATATTTTACGGAACTTTCCGGGTTAGGAAAACCTTAAAAGGACAATTATATCCCTAGGTTAGTTTTACAACTAAGAGAAACTAGAAAGGGCATAAAAGTCTTTCACTCTAAGAATATTTAATAATAATAATAATAATAATAGTAATAATAATAATAATAATAATAATAATAATAATAATAATAATAATAATAATAATAATAATAATAATAATAATAAGAAAGTATAATCTGGTTCAGTCCCTTTCCTGCTCAGTGGTGCATGCTCCTTCATGATTATCTCCGGTTGAAGAAATGTGGCAGACACCCTTCCTTTTTCCCTCAGCCTTCCTCACATGTTTCTTCTTCTTTTTTCTGGTTATAAGTTATAGTTTTCAGAAACCATAAACACCAGCACCCACTGTAAACCCAGCTTCCAACTTCACACACTCAGCTTGCTCATCCTGTACAGTCTACACCCAGTAGCTACCCATTCCGTTCTTTCTCCGTACAAGTCTTCCCTTTCATTTTACTTTTTTAAAAAAAGAAAACAAAAGTACGCAGCATCATCATCTCCTTCTTCTTCCTTCGCGTCACCACCGGACCGCACCACCACAGTACCATCATTTCTTCTTCATCTTCCTCACCCTCACTGCCGACCACACCATCGAACCCAACCATCCACGCCTGCACCAACCAACGCGACTGTCGCCACTAGTCGCCTTCCTCTACCGCCTGCTTAAACCGCCGCCCTTCACCGTACAGCTCCGCCGTTCGTCTCCCTCATGGTTTCGCCCCACAACCCTCCAGCATACCCGCCAATCACTGTTGAACGTCACACCGCCACACGAACCGCAGCGACAAGCAGGTCACGTCCCAACTTCCAGTGACCGCCCTTCATCGTGCCTGCAGCCGTCGCCTCTTCGCTGGTAACACCCCGAGCGTTTCCTCCTCGTTGCACCGTCGTCCGCAGCCGACCGCCAGCAACCCTTCTCGCCTCGGAACTGCATCGACCGAGTCCAGCTCCGCCAAGTTCCGGTGAGTTGCGAGCTGGGTTGTGGGTGGACCGAAAATGCTTGGCCCAAGTCTGGGCTGAACCCAAAAGGCCTACTCATGAGCCTACATCACAATAAATGGGCTGATTATATATATGCATATATACAGATTATAGTAACGGGAAAACTTATGGTGGTAATAACAATGATAGTAAATATACATACCTCTCTCTATATATATACATATATATACTTGGAAGTATAAAAAATGGTAAGAAGTACAAGATATTATTATTAGAAATAAATATGCATATTATACCAAGGATATAGACCGGGTAAAAAAAATAAAAATGTTATAACGCAATTATATTCATATCATTTGTTGTGCATTTATGTGATTGTATGATTAATGCATCTAGGTGAAGAGGACGTGAACGAGGGCTTGGAACCCGTGGGAGAAATTCACGTGGAATTTATCGGCCAAGGTGGGGATAAGTAAATATTTATATACAACCCGTGATATCAAGTTGTTGTTTGTTTACTATGTGAGATAATTGCTGGTATAATATTTTGTGGCTATGAATAGTTTGTTGTGTGATGAATTAAGTTGATAATTATTGTCATTGATGTTGTTGAGAATGTTGCTACTGTTGAGTTTGTTGATATTGTTGTTGACTGTGAGTACTGTGAGTTAAGTACCAGGGGCACTAGTATGGGATAACAGTTGGGAATAAGTTGGTATTATCCAGATGAGCGGAGAGGCTGTGAGCCTGCTCGGGATAATGAGATAATGGTCGGATAATAGAAGTACAGTAACTAGATGAGGGCAAAGGAATAATAAAATTGGAAACAATTAGACATCTAGTAGGTCACGGTTAACTGTTGGAACAGCCAGATGGTAGTCTTATTTTTTTTATGGTGCTGGGGAGAGTGTGCTTGGTGTCTGCTCCCTGTCTGTACCAATTATTATTTTAGGCGCTGGGGAAGAGTGTGCTTGGGGTCTGCTCCCTGTCTGTGCCAGTTATACGTGGAGGTACCAGGGCGGGGTCCACGGGCTAGCTAGCTTGACTACCAGGTGACGGCCACCATTTAACTAGTGATAGGGCCCTGATAATAAAATTGGTATAGCGTGTCTAGAATCACAGAGTGTGTTAGTTGAGGTTCGTAAGAACCTTAGTTTAATTGCTGTTGATGGGACTTGATTATTTATGGTTGCTTGTATATGTATGATTGCTTATGGATTTCACCCGGTGAGCACTTCGGACTCACCCCTCGCTTGCGTGACCTGGTCGCGTAGTTTGATTGTGCGTAGCTCAGGTACGTTCGAGGCAAGCTGTGGCGCACCCTCTGCCAGGCCCGGATACATCCTGCGATGCATCACTATCATATTGTTGCTTATTGTTGTATTGTATTAAAACTTCCGCTTGCATTTACTACTCAGTTCTGATGCTTGTTGTAATAATGTCTCCGTACCGGGACAAGTACTGTTGATGTATGATGTACTGTTATTGTATTATTATTGTTGGTTGTGATATTTACCGCTGTGGATACTATGATAGTATGTAGTCCCACTTGTTTACTGTGTGTAACGGTAAATACGGGTCGAGGCGTTTCAGTTTAAGGTTTGGAAATGAGGGTTTAAGAATTTAGATATAGGGTTTATGGTTTCGTTAGAAAAAAGTCCCTAAACTTTTATAAATTTATATGAACCCCTCGTGTTAAATTATTAAACAAAAATTTAGTAGTTCAGAGGATTTTAGTTTAAAAATAAAAATTCAGGTACCTCCATTCTTTTTTTTTTATAGTTCAGGGGTCTAATTTATTAATTACAAACCTAAAGTTCAAAGCGTTAAAAGTAATTAACTCATTAAATAATCATTAAATATATATATTTAACGGGGTTAATAACTTTTTATCCTGAATTTATTTTCCATGATTCCCCAACGATCACGTTTTCTAGATCCCTATGACAAAGGAAATCTCTATTTATCTACCCAAAACAGAGAAATCTCTAATTAAATCACAAAAATATTTTTCAAACATACAAATACAATACATTTAATTAATAGAAATTAAGTTTATTTTAATATTAATTTTTTTTTTTAGATTTTA
Organism: Turnera subulata; assembly: GCA_028386065.3. NCBI lineage: Eukaryota > Viridiplantae > Streptophyta > Magnoliopsida > Malpighiales > Passifloraceae > Turnera > Turnera subulata. The sequence goes on from JAKUCV010003693.1 coordinate 81,200, forward strand.
TATATCAGTTTTAAACCTTTGGGATACTTTAACGGTGCTCAAAAGGAACACGATAGGTGGTTGCTGCTGACGGCGACTAACACAATCCGATTATACCACTTCTTGTGTCGATGATTGTTGTTGTGCAGCCGTGGTGTTTGTTGCAGGTGAGCAAGGCATGTTGTTCGTTGCCAAGGCGAGCTGAAGGAATTGGTGGAATAGCGGAGGCAAAGTTGATAGGGCAAGGAGAGTTTATCTTTAAGTATTTTTTTATTATATTTCTAAATTGAAAAAATATTTTAAACGGTCATGATGAGCCCACGTATCACGATCCGCACCTTACATTCATAAACCGGTTGAACTTCGGATATATTTAATCTAAGATATCAAAATTTGAAATAATAAACTTGAGGTAATAAAATATAATTTTTTTTAACTTAGATACTGTTTTCTAAGTGGTGAAGCGTTTTGTATTTTCTTAAATCTTAAAGTTCAGGTTTCGAATCTGGTGGAAGCGGGTATATGAAAATTATGATATTGGTAGTAGAAACCACCTCACAAGGATGACGCACAGAACCACGAGAAAGATTAGTCCGCTAGTCGACTGGATACTCTTCTAGAAAAAAACATTAGGTGCTGATTTGTTTTCAAAACAAAAATTTGAGTGAGTAAAATATATTTAATCCACCTTCATATGAAATCTTGTTGAGAACTCAAGAAAAAGGAGACAATTTTTTTTTTCTACCAAGAACAGAAAGGAGACTTGTTTCCAAATTTTAATTGTCCCACATGGAGATGTGGGTGCTCTTACTTTCTCTCCGGAGATGATAATAATAATAAAAAAAAAAGGATCCATGCAACACGAGGTAACAAATTTGGAGTAAATTTTAATCTAAAAAATTTTTGGAGTTAATTTCAAAAGTGACCAAGTATAATAATGTATTTGGCTATCATTTTCAAATAAAAACCACAAGACAAGTGGTTGGTTTAAGCGATTCAACATTTGTGTTCTTTTAAATAAGATTTTGAATTAGAGTTTTGTGAATGAGAAAAATATTATTGTTGGGTACCGTTTCATGTGTCGATCCGACCCAAACGGGATTAAATTATTAACTAGAAAAGAAAAAAGAAAGAATTATATGTATTGTGTATATTCGTCCAACTATACAGTAAGCTAGTGCTATATATTCTGTAAGCCACACCATGCTGACCTACCACGAGCACCTTTCCAATTTCTGACCAATTGCTCAACACTCAGCTGTAAATGCTCTCTGACTTCCCCTCGCTTTCTTATTCTCCTACATTTTAAGCTGAAGTTGAAGCGTTGTTTTTTACTTCTAAATAAGCAGTAAGTTTCTTCTCGTGCTTTGATTTTCTATTCTAACTTCTAACTAGTTATAGAACTCATTTCATGCTTTCCACTAACAAGACCACTGTTTGTTTTATAGCTTGTTCCGGTATGTATACAACTTGTCCATTTGTGCAGGAAAGACGTTCAAAACGAAAAAGAGAAACAAAAACTATTCTTCCACTCCTTTTCCCTTGTTATAAAGCTAAAATATAGTAAAAACACACACAGGCTTCTTAACTCTCTTTTTTCTTTGTTAAGAAAAACACCAATAGCTAGTCTTAACTCCCTCTTTCTGTTTTTTTTGGTTATAAGAACGTCTTCTTAACATTTTTTGTCCCTTACACTCAAGCCTACCTGTACATAGATAGTCTTCTTAATCTTCACATACTCATAGAGTTATTGTTGTGATAGCTTATTCTAGTTTTAATAAATTTACTTCAGATAACAAACAAAAATCTATAAATGAATTCAGACTATACGAATAACATCGATGTTGTCAAATGAATTATAGCAATATTCTAAAGAATTCAGCTCAATCATGCCACTAATTGAGGCGGACATTTTCATATTTTAAATTGTCTTGTAGTTAGGTATCAAAGAATGGAAGGAACGTTGAGGCAATGGACTATCATATCGGTCGCAAGATTCCTCTGGATGGTAGCTTTGATTTGTCCAGTATGGGGGAGCCCGTTGGCCACAGAAAATGAATACGCACTTGGCCTGCAGCAAGCAAAGGCCACAGTACTAGAGTTTACCACCGATGGTGGTGTGACCAAGGAGAGCTACACAGAGTTTGTGACTTCTCTGAGAAACCAACTGGCAAGTGACTACAACAGGCATGGGATACCGGTGCTGCGACAACCCAACAAAGTGGCCGATTGGGAGAGGTTTCTGCTGGTGAAACTCTCTAATAGTCCAGAAGCCACCATCACATTAGCCCTGGACGTCACTGACGCAAACATAGTGGCATATCAGGCTGGAATTGAATCCTACTTCTTCAGCGATGCATCGGATCTTGCATTTTCCATTCTCTTCACTGACACAGACCAGAAGAAGCTATCATTCGGTGGAAACTACTCCGAACTAGAAAAGGCCTCCGGCGCAACTAGGCAAGCCATTGACCTTGGGATATCGCATCTTGATGGGGCGATTACCACACTTTACCGGAGCAACCGCACCCCACAAAACTCCATAGCTCGCGCACTCATAGTTGTCATTCAAATGATCACCGAGACAGGTCGATTCAGGCATATTGAGCAGCAGGTGCGCGTTAACATTAGAACACCTGACAGGTACCCAAGCTTTCGCCCTGATTATGCCACCATTGAGCTCGAGAACAACTGGATACGCCTCTCAATCGAAATCCAGGAATCCTACCAAAGAGCCTTTTCGAGTGCGGTCATGTTACGAAGAGCCAACAGCGAGATATTCTACGCAGATTGTGTATCGGAAATTCTCAAGGCGAACTTGGCACTCTTGAAGTTTGTATGCAAATCCACGGAGTTTGAGTCAGTATCCTCCGCTCCTGATCTCCACGAAGTAGAATACGAAGTCACTTGTCCTGCTCTAGAGCCCATCGCGAAAATTGGTGGAAGAAGAGATCGGTGCCTTGGTGTAAAAGATTACAACCCGGTTGATGGAAACAACATAATCCACTGGGGATGTGGAATAAACCAGTACTGGACCTTCAAAAGAGATGGTACAATCCGGTACCAAGATAAGTGCTTGGCCTCTTATAATTTTGGTCCGGAGAGTTACATGGTCATCTATAATTGCTCCACCGCTCCCAAACCCACCACCTTCTGGGTGGTCAACACATACGGATCCATTATAAGTCCTTACTCCGGGATGAGCGTAACTACTACGAACCCATATGAAACCATCAAACTCACCCTGGAGATTACCGAATTCACATCAGGTCAAGGCTGGCTTCCCACCAATTATACTGCGCCCTTTCCTGTGTCCCTTATGGGGTTCAACGATCAATGCCTGAAACTGAAGGGAACCAACAACTTGTGGCTACAGGAATGTGCCAATCTTGGTGTGGGACGAGAATGGTATATCTATACAGACGGTACTATCCGGCCTACATCGGCACCTCATCGTTGCCTCACTTGCAACAGTCCATTCGTAGGATCTGAAGTCATCGTTCTGGACTGCGTGGATAGTGGGTGGTCTAGCCAGAGGTGGACTTTCATCAATGATGGTAGAATCATGAATATCAGGAGTTGGTTGGCACTAGATGTGCAGAACTTGGATGGAAACCTTCCGCAAGTGATCATATCGGCGCCTAATGGGAAGCCTAGCCAAAAGTGGCTTCCATTGCTTTGATTGTTCTCACATAATCAATATGCTTTCTCAGGAAAACAGATGACCTCCTAGTATAATTAAGGTGAAGAAGGCATCAAGTTATTGAAGTCAAGCGACAGCCTTCTGATCAGCATCAAGAAGCACATGCACCTCTCATCACTTCCTTCATGTATGGTGTTTTTGAAATAAATAACGAAACCTGGAAACAAATAAAATTGTCTTCGTGTAATAAGTCACTTTATGTTTATCTGAATGCGATTTCTAATTCCAGCACTCTCATGTTTTCCCTCTTGTTCTGCAACAAACCTGGTGGGTACCTTTATGCGCTCATGGGACTTTTTATTTTAAAAAGTAAAAAAAATAAATGAGACAAATAAAGTGGCTATATAATATATTGAAGTTGTGTTTAAAATTAGAATGATGTGGCTAATAAAAAAGGATGTCTGTTTACCTAGTAGGATTATAATGATTGTAATGGACGCGGTAAGTCCCGCACCATTAGGTCATAAAAAGGAGGTGGGGATTTGAAACCCAGTTACAGGACATGTACCCTTTCTGCTAGAATTAGCGAGCCAGTCGGCTACTGCTTCTTGCGACAAAAGTAAACATACAGGAATTAAAACAGGATTTAAGATGTAGAATTTGATCAAGAAGTATATCCAAACTCCAGTGAGGGTGCTGCTCTTGGAGACAAAACTTGATAGCTTATAGGGAGTTGGATTCCAAAATTAAGTCAGGAATATGGAGAGAGACAGCAAGGCGCAATCCCTTCCTTGTTGCCAACATCTCCGCCATCAACACAGAATTGGCAAGCATCCTCCATACTTTCCCATCCACCACCAATCCAGCCGAGGTCCTAACTACCAGACCAATACCAGCGAAGCGAGAGCTCACTTTCAAGGACGCATCACAATTGATTTTGATAAAACCTGGTTCTGGCGGATGCCATGTAGTTGGCTGAGCCAAAGGAGTGCTTCGGGTTGTTTATTGGAGACATAAATGTCCGAACCGATCCCATTATATTCTCTAGCTTGAGATAAGGCTTTTTGCATTACAGGGTCCAAAGCATGACCACTGAAGATGAATCTGTTTCTGCCTTTCCAAATCTCCCACGACAAGTAGGCTGTCATTGAGAGAACCTCCGAGTTCTGCAGATGTGTGTCTCATATTTGCCAAAGCCAAGTCTTCAAACCAGTGACTTATATCTTGAGAATCTTGAGTGTTGGACCCTTCTTCTAGCCACCGGCCCTCGCCATATGCAAACCTAAAATCATATTAGGGGTTTTTGGGCCCCTATGTTTAGTGGTTTGGCCAATTTGGTACCCCGATATTTTTTTTGGCCGGGCATATACCCCGAGAATGCATGGGCACGCCAAACGTAGACCCCTGGTCAGGCACCTGCTGACGTGGAGGCTGCCCGAGTATTTGCGCGTGTTACTGTAGCAAAACGACGTCGTTTTAAGTGAGAAAACGTCACCGTTTCATACCACATCGGACACAGGTGGCTTAGTGGGGCCCATTTCACGCAAAGTCCCATATTCTTCCTATACCGAACCGAAACCGCTCCGGACCAGGGGTCTACGTTTGGCCTGCCCATGCAATCTCGGGGTCTGTGCCCGGCCAAAAAAAAAAATGTCGGGGTACCAAATTGGCCAAACCACTAAACATGGGGCCCAAAAAACTCAAAAACCCTTAAGAATTAAAGTATATATTCCGATCTTGAACGGGTCGCCGGCGCAAGGAGGCAAGACATTGACCTTGGAATATCGTAACTTGATGAGGCGATTACCACACTTTACCGGAGCAACCGCATCCCACCAAACACCATACCTCGTGCACTCATAGTTGTGATTCAAATGATCAACGGGGCAACACGATTCAGGCATACTGAGCAGCAGGTGCGCGTTAACATTAGAACACCTGACAGGTACCCGAGCTTTCGCCCTGATTATGCCACCATTGAGCTCGAGAACAATTGGATACGCCTCTCAATTGAAATCCAGGAATCCTACCAAACAGCCTTTTCAAGTGCGGTCAAGTTACGAAGAGCCAACAACAATGAATTCTACGCAGATTGTGTGTCCGAAATTATCAAGGCAAACTTGGGACTCTTGAAGTTTGTATGCATATCCATGGAGCCTATATCAGTATCCTCCGCTCCTGATCTCCGTGAAGTAGAATAATACGTCACTTGCCCGGCTCTAGAGCCCATCACGAAAATTGGTGGAAGAAGAGATCGGTGCCTTGGTGTAAGAGATTGGGACCCTTTTGATGGAAACAAGATATGCCATTGGGATTGTGGAATGAACCAGTACTGGACCTTCAAAAGAGATGGTACAATCCGCTACCTGGGAAGAGTTGGTGAATTTTTCCGCTACCAAGATAGGTGCTTGGCCTCTTACAATTTTGGTCCAGAGAGCCACATGGTCATCTATAACTGCTCCACCGCTCCCAAGCCCACCACCATTTGGGTTGTAGATGCTTACGGATCCATTAAAAGTCCTATCTCCGGGTCGAGCGTAACTACCGCGAACCCAGATAACAACTACGAAGTCACCTTGGAGAATACCAATTACACCTCAAATCAAGGCTGGCTCCCCACCAATTATACAGCGCCTTTTCCCGTGTCCCTGATGGGGTTCAACGATCTCTGCTTGAAACTGAGGGGAACCAGCAACCTGTGGCTACAGGAATGTGCCAATCGTGGTGTTGGACGAGAATGGTATATTTATACAGACGGTACTATCCGGCCTACATCGGCACCTCATCGATGCCTCACTTGCAACACTCCATTCGAAGAATCGGAAGTCATCGTTATGGAGTGCGTCCGTGGTGGGTGGTCTAGCCAGAGGTGGACTTTCAATAATAATGGTACAATCATGGATATCAGGAGTGGATTGGTACTAGATGTGCAGAACTTGGATGGAAACCTTCCGCAAGTGATCATATCGCCACCTAATGGGAAGCCTAGCCAGAAGTGGCTTCCACTGCTTTGATCTATGTGCTTAATTTCTCGGGAAAACAGATGACCATCTAGAATATGATGAAGAAAGCATCAAGTTATTGAAGTTAAGTGGCAGCCTTCTCAGCATCAAGAAGCACGTGCACCTTTCATCACTAGCTTCATGTATGTTGTTTTTGAAATAAAATTGTCTTCATGTAATAAGTCACTTTATGTTTCCTGTATCTGATTGCGATTTCTAATTCCAGCACTCTCATGTTTTCCCTCTAGTTCTTGCTAAAAAGCCTGATGGGTACCTTTATGCGCGAATGGGACTTTTTATTTTGAAAAGTAAAGAAGATAAATACGATAAATGAAATAGTTAAACTGAAGATGTTTTAAGATGAGAATGATGTGGCCAATAATAAAAAAAAAAAGGATGTCTATTTACCAAGTAGGATTTGCTTCCTCGAGTTTGAGCTAAAGATAATGCGGTGACCTTCCTTAGATGGGGTTTTTCTTGGGGTTAGTTACAAAATACCCCTAAAACTTTCAGGCAAAAATAAATCACGACCCGAACAAAAAAATTCTCAAATTTAACCACCTCAATTTTTCTTATATTTGATTTCAACACTTCTGTTAGGGGAGAAATTACACATGTGGGATAGAACCTAACTTGACAAAAGAAAATCTATAAAACTCATAAATGGAAAAAAGAAAAAAAAAAAAAAAGGCCGTTCCTTCACCGGACAATAGTTGTCCACCTATTAACGAACACCGTTACCTCCATTCTGGTGCCGCGCCCAACCAAGATCACATCCTACCCAAAGTCGTCTTCCTCCTCTTCTCAATAATTAATTACTATCATTTGTCATATGCTTGATAGATGCGATTGCCTATGTTTATATAGCCACAAAGTGCTAGGAGAAATATGAACAAGCCTTTCTCACATTAAACGGATTCAATGGTTCTGCTTATGGAGGCAATTGATTTTATGGGATATGTTGTAGCTCTTCGCATCCCAATCGCATCTGAGGTGACATTGGTATTTATCACTGGCATCCCAAATCGATTCTCCATTCTCGCACACAGCAAAGCGTAAACACTCACATTTGGACATGGAATTTTAGTTGAGAGTTTATTTTTTATGTTGACGTTTATTGGACTTTTTTTGTTTGGCATTTTAAAGATGTAATTTAAATAACTGGACTTTAATTTGTCATTTAAACCACTGGACTTGAATTAAGGAACGACCACTTTTTTTCCTCTTTTATGAGTTTATAGATCTTTTTTTTTTTTGTTAAATCTCATCTCTTTCTCTTAGAAATTTAGGATGGTACCACGTATTTAACATCTCTCTCGCTCTGTTTAAATCCATGAACCTGTTAATCCCTAACAAAGTGTCAAAATCAAATATAAGAAAGTTTGAGGCGGTTAAATTTAGAAATTTGTGTTCGGATGGAGATTTAGTTTTCACTGAAAGTTAAGGGGTATTTTGTAATATAATTAACCCTTTTTTGGTTAAAAAGTTTTTCTCCACGTGCGATGATGTACGTGATATAGCATTATACTTCTTAATTCTTAATTCACGTTGTATACCATTAATCATTTATCTTGAGAAAAGAACTTATATATATGATCAAGACAAATATTTTTTATAATCTAGGCAAATTATTATCAAGAATTAGTTTATGTAGTGGGATAAGAATGTATAAATTTATTATTGTTAATAATGTTTTTTTAATCATTTGATATTCTAAATTATATATTTTAATTCTTAAATTATATTATTAATAAAAGAGATTATTAAATTATTTTATTATTTTTTATCATTATCCCTTTTCGTGACCGTTTTTCTTTTTGACATTTTACGTTATTTTTATTTTTCTTCCTCATAAGTCTTGTTCACAATAAACTACAAACACATCATGAATTCTTACTATAATTCTTTTTTGTTAATATTCTATTTCGTAGTGATTGTTCATGATCATAGTTTTCATTGACTACTCGGCTCTTTCTACTACAAAATTTTTGTGCTTCATAATACTTTTTATAACTTGATACTAATTATCTAGACCACTCTTCCATATCCTCTCCTTCCTATCTTTTTTACTGTATAACTTATTTACTATTATAACCGTTTTATACTTCCAATTTCTTATTCAATTTTTTTCCCCTTCCTTTGACATGGAAAAAGGGTTAAAAGGTTGACCTAGCTAATCTTTAAGTTTTTTTAGCTAATTAGCCTTTGACATGTCCTCAAAAGCAAGGAGTATGCCCTCGTCTTTGAACATTTATTTTCTTCATAACATAATAAAATAATTTTGGTACCTTTTGAAAGAGGTCTGAAATTTTTTAAGACCAATATTAATAAAAAATCTACTTTTTTATTTATTTAAAAAGAATTTCATACATTTTGATGTTTAATATTGTCAAATATCTTTTTCTAATTTTTAAAGGTCATTGTGTGGGAGTAACTAATTTACCAATAAATTTTTCTCTATCAATCTTTATATAAATTTTAAATTTTTCTAAAATTATTTTTTAAAATTTTATATTGTGTTAATTATTACCAATGAATAAAAATTATTTGCAAAATAAAAAAATAGAGAAGAAATTAAAAATAGTATAAATTGTGATAGAATCTTGCAAAAAGATAAAAATGATAATGAAGGCAATTGATTTCTGATAGAGTGTAATTTACAAGAGTGTAATTTTTTTTTCTTTTTCAACATTCTTTATTCGGGTATTGTATTTTTTTTTTGTGCACTTTATTTGAGTGTTGAGTATTACACTCCATCAAAGAGATCTTTAAATAATTTTGGCCCTTATGTGTGATTTAAGAGTAGTCGAAGATAGAATTTTACCCTTTCTTTTGGATTTATTAAATTTATAGAACCAATAACTTGCTTACTCTTTTGAGTGCCCATATTTTTTCCTTTTGCAAGGCATACATAATATTGTGGAAATTCACCATAATTTTTTTTCAGAACAAAATAAAGCAAATTAGATAGTAAATAAGAGTAATCTTCATTTAAGATTGCTATATTTTCTTGAAGGAACAGTTGCGACTTGGTTGATGGTTGTCTATTTATATATTTGTGGTTGTACTAAATTATATGAACGGAAGGTGGAAAAAGTTAAGGGTATTTAATTAAATAATATAATTTGGTATTCGATTCGTATGCAAATTTGGAATGGATTAATCCGACCAATGTAATTCTTGTTTTTTTTTAAATCTTGAAGGAACAGCTGCGACTTGGTTGATGGTTGTCTATTTATATATTTGTGGTTGTACTAAATTGTATGAACTGAAGGTGGAAAAAAGGTAAGGGTATTTAATTAAATAATATAATTTGGTATTCGATTCGTATACAAATTTGGAATGGATTAATCCGACCAATGTAATTCTTGTTTTTTTAAAAAAAAACTAATAAAGATGGGTCAACTTTTTAGAATCGGTTGACTGGTGCAAATATGTTGTGAGGATCTGTTCTTTAAAATAATTTTTATAATAACCATTACACCATTAATAATAAAATAATAATAAAAAGAGAAGGGTATTTTGGTATTTCAATTTTGCAAATTTTGGTGACTTCGTACTTTTATGTATAGTAAGTATAGATTGGTAGACCTCTTTGGACATGCATACATATTTATATTTCTTGTGGCGCCACTGGCGGATGGCTTCAATTTTTCTTTTTATAAGAAATGCTGGGAAGTGATTAAGGATGACTTATTTGATTTGGTTTGAGCCTTTTTTTAGTTTAGCTCTTTTCCCAAGGGTGCTAATTGTTCTTATATTACTTTGGTCCCTAAAACAACTGATACCCGCAGCTTTGATGATTTTCGGCCAATTACTTTGGTCCATGGAGTGTATAAAATTGTATCTAAGATTCTTACGACCAGGATAAAGCCTGTTATGGATTCACTGGTTGGTCCTTCACAATCAGCTTTTATCGCAGGAAGGAACATACTCGATTGTGCTCTTGTTGCTTCAGAAGTGGTGCACTCTCTAAAGGCTTCTCGGTCTAAAGCAATGGTCTGGAACTTGGATTTCCGAAAAGCATATAATTCTATTTCCTGGGATTATTTGATGGTTGTTATGACAAGGATGGGGTTTGGTGTTAGGTGGCTCTCTTGGATTCGTGCCTGTCTAGAGTCTTCGGTCCTCTCTGTCATAATAAATGGTTCTCCATCAGCGCAGTTTATAATGCAGAAGGGTTTGAAACAACGTGATCCATTGTCGCATTTTCTCTTCTTGTTAGCTGTTGAAGGTTTGCCAATTCTGATTGACAGGGCGGTGGGTCAAGGTTTGTTTGATCCCATTCGTGTGCATGGTATCCCTATTTCTATTCTCCAGTTTGCAGATGATACCTTATTGTTTTCTCATGCCTCGCATGATGCCCTTCTTACACTCAAAAGGGTGTTACGGTGTTTTGAGATGTTGTCGGGTCTTAGTATCAATTTTCATAAGAGTGGGCTGGCTGGGGTTAATATGGATGAGTCGGAGGTTAATATCCTTGCAGGATGCATGCTATGTAAGCCTCAAAAGTTGCCCTTCTCCTACCTGGGTTTACCCTTGGGGGCTAATATGAAACAGGCTAGAAGCTGGGAGCCAGTTTTGGAGAAATTTCGTACAAGGTTGAAGGCATGGAAAGGTCGCTTCCTCTCTCTTTTGCGGGGCGTGTTGTCTTACTTCGGTCAGTTTTTTCCTCCTTGCCATTATATTATTTGTCTTTGTTCAGATTACCAAAGGGAGTTCATGTGGGGTGGGGTTGGTGATAGACGGAAGCTTTGTATGATCGCTTGGGGTAGGTTGGCTGTCCCAAAGGATCAGGGAGGTTTGGGCATTGAATCTATTTTGGTTAAGAATCAATGTTTATTATTCAAGTGGATGAGGCGCTTTCATAATGCCCTGGATCATCTTTGGAAATCTCTTATTCATGCAAAATCTGTTATGCACTCGCCCGCTTTTGCCACCACTTTTGATCACCATAAGGCTTCCCCTGTTTGGTCGGCTATTGTTCGCAGTGGTGAATTTCAAGGTATTTCGGGTCACAATCTCTCCTCTGGTTTGCTCTTGCGGGTTGGTAATGGGGGTGCAGTGAGCTTCTGGTTTGATACTTGGAGTCTGGGAGTCTGGCGGGTTGTTTAAAGGAGGTTTTTCCACGATTGTTCAGATTATCTGGGTTCCCAACTGCCTCTTTATCGGCTGTCTACCAGGGTGGTTTGTTGCTTGGTGCTAGTAGTTGGAGTCGGTCCTTATATTCTTGGAGATGGATGTTTGTCGCCAGATGCTCGCCTTGCTACAAAATGTTTTCTCTAGTTCTGACAGACCTGATGCATGGCACTAGGCGGGGACAGCCTGTGGCTTGTGGCTTGCGCGAAACGCTTTGGTGCTTAATCAGAAGGCCATTCATCTGGACATGCTTTTTGACGTGTGCTGTGTACGTGCCCATTGGTGGTTCAAGGCAGTGGCGGATCCAGGATTTTTTTTCAGTGTGGGCAAAAAACAAATAGTAAAAATAATTCTAGAACTCATAAGAATTGAACTATATAATATGAAAATGAAATATTACAATTGTTCTCTACGAGTTCTCATATTTTGATAACGTTGAATTATTTGCTCATTTTCAATGCGATCAAATACATCTTTCTCAACATATGTAATCAAACAATTGTTTAATAATTCATCACTCATCCGATTACGCAAGCGGCTTTTGATGATGCTCATTGCTGAAAAAGTTCTCTCTACAGTTGCAGTTGCCACTGGAAGGATTAGAGCTAACTTCAATAACAAATACAAAAGTGGATAGACAATATGCTTTCTTCTCTCAACTAACTTCTTTGAAAGATCACCCATTCCGTTTAGTCTTGCAAATTCACTATCTGAACGCATATCTTCGATATAGCTTTCAAGTTGACTATCAAGTACCATGAGCTTTGTTGGAGAAAAATCAGAGGGATAAAATTCAGCAAATTTAATGAGTTTCTTCTTGTCAAAAGCTGCAAAACAGTCTTTTGGGCTTAAGCATGCAACACAAAGAAGTAGCTTTGTGTTTGTCTCCGAAAACCTATTAGTAAGCTCCTGAAATTGCCTATCAATAACTTGATAAAACAACTCAACCTGAAAATGATGCATATTAGTTACCTTTTCAGCTTTACGCTTTGATCTTCTTTGAGCCACAAATCCGTCATCCATACTTGGAATATGAATATTATTCTTCTTACAAAATGAAGACACCTCATCAAGCAAACAATCCCAACCATTATCTCTCATTTTCTGCAATCTCACTTTTGATATATTGACCAATGCCATTGCGTTGACAATGTCTTGATCTTTCCTCTGTAATGCTTGAGAAATTTCTTGTGTAACTCCAAGTATATTTTTCATCAAGTATAAGCTGAAGACAAACTCAAAAGACTGTATAGAATTTAACAAGACAGATGCTTCTGCTCTTTGTTCTGAACTCGTACCATCTTCCTCAATAACTTCAAGAACATCAATAATAGAAGGAAATAAGTTGATCAGGTTAAGCAAAGTACAGTAATGTGAGCCCCAACGAGTAT